>JAHLJT010005770.1:0-14881 GCA_031308135.1 Acheta domesticus
TGCCATCCTGAGGGCAGACATTTGGCAGTATTTGGTGTTCAAAGAGACTGGCAAATTTGAAACGCATTTTTGGAGATGTTGATATTACGAGGCATTCTAAACTAGTAAAAACGAGAAAGAACTAATTATCAGAAACAATTTCACAATTGTGAGTTTGAACTTGCAATTATCGTCGCACGAAGGTTGAAGAATGAAGATGTCTTGTGTAAAGCAGAAACCTTGCCTGTAACCTACTCTGTGGTCAGTGAACAGTGCATTAATTTATTTTTACTTTCTTGTATAGGTTATACGTATATACGGAATGATATACGTAGTACAAGATATATTACTTGTATGCTTGTCTATAGAAAGTTGTGTAAAGCTATGGAAATGAGATTTTGAAATTTCAACGGAAATGCACGTTCATGGGTCTTCTTTTATAAAAAAAGAGTTGTTTTTTCAAATGTCCGACCGTCTGTCCGCGTGTCTTGTCTGTCTGTCAATGAACAACCTAGCACCTAAACCATTCGTAGGTTACGTATGATTTTTGCCAAATGAACATTCCTTGATCGATCTGACCAAAATCGAGAACCTACAATTAAAAAAAAATTATTTAAATTTCGGGTGCTTCATTAAAAAACTTCCGGACATTTTCATGTTTTCTCAAAAATGGCTCCACAGTTTTTCTTTGTAATTCTTCTAAGAATACAGTGAAATAACCTGTTGAAAATGGCATAGATCTATTTCCAGGGTTATCTCTCAATTTCGAAAATTATCAAAGATTGAATTCTTTCGGCGTGTACCTACAAAGTGGAAGATGGAGTTTTCTAGATGAAATTAGTACTTCACAAAGAGTACTTAATAACTATTTTCAAAATACTTTATTTGAAGTTATTTGAAGCACTTACACTCACAAATATAATAATCTTTACAAATTGCTGGTAATGTGCATATTAAAGATGTGAGAGATCTTTCAAAAAATTACATTTATATAATTTTTGAAAAAACAAAAAATAACTCAAAATAAACTTTACGCATACTAAAGAGTGTAATTAGCACTATCCGTTACAAAAGTTTCAAGAAAAAAATTGCAGCCATATATGAGAAAATGGCGTTTGAGCGTTTCTGAAAATGCCGAATTTTGAGCTACTTTTCACAGAAAACGGTTGTGTTTTCGAGAAACTTTACTTGACATTATTTAAAGCACATATACTCGTAAATATAATAATGTAAAAAATCGCCGATAATGTAAATATTAACGACGTGAGAGACAAGTAAAAAAATTACATTTTTGTAATTTTTGAAAAAACAACCGATAGAGCAATATGGCTTTTATGTCATCTGATAGAGTACATTTACCACTATCCCTACCAAAAGTTTAAAGAAAAAATTTGGAGCCGTTTTTGAGAAAATCTTGTTTTTGTAATTTTTTAAAATTGCACATATTGCACGCAATATTGCACGAAAACTACTAAAATTTTGAAAAACATTTACATGACCTTTATGAAAGAACTCAATATGCAGAACAAATTTTATTTGAAGAAAAATCTCTATCTTCAATTTTGTAGTTGGAGAAAGACGCCGAAAAAATTCAAACTTTCACAATTTTCGAAAATTCAGAGTTATCCGTGAAAATCGGACCTATGCCATGTTAATAAGTGTATTTTACTCTATTCATACAAGAAATTTAAAGAAAAAATTTGGAGCCGTTTTTGAGAAAATTTTGAAAATCCCCGGGGGGCTTCATATAAAGTACCCCCAAATTTTGAAGAATCTTTTTCAAAATCTCAAAGCTTCGACTAGAATCAGATCGACCGGGGAATATCCATTTTGGAAGAAATCGTACGTATGGTTTAGGCGCTAGCAGTGTTCACAGACGGACAGACGGACGGACGGACGGACGGACGGACGGACGGACGGACGGACGGACGGACACCACGTGAGGGATTTTTTTTCTTAATTTAGCAACTGGTTTTATCCACTTTTTCGTTTTCACGGCCCGGCAATTAATTTTTTTCCGCCGAAAATTGGCCATTTTTTCGCGCAGCATTACATAACTTTCCCTATACTACGTATATCACTCCGTGTATACGTACGTATAAGGGAAAGTAAAAATCATTAATAACAAGGAATCGGAAAGTAAACGATCGTAGTGGTATAACCCCCAAAAAAGGCCTATGAAAGTGAAAATAAGGGGAAGTGAATGATCTTGTGAACGAGTAGTTGATTAACGTTCATACAAAAAACTTTCCAAGTTTTGTGTTGCAAGTATGATAAAATGGTTTCTTCTCGCAAAAGAAGGGAATGTTTAGAAGATTATCGACGTTGTTATTTGGAATTGTTTTTGATTCCTCATCAACAAAAAAAACTGGCGAGGTTTTGCCAGATTCGATCGCGCGTTCCTCCGTTCACAAGTCTCTCGTCTAAGCCGTTACCCTAAGACGTATTCGTTCTTTGTAACGGGTTTATTTATGGGACGAATTGTATCTGAAAATTTATTGAACTTTTGCATTTGTGAAATTTAAAATATTAAATAAATTACTCTTATGTGACAATAAGAATGCAGTTCAATTTACGTGACTCTATAGAATAATACAGTCTACTTACAAATCTTTCAGTTCAGCGTTATATTTTAATATCGCTGGCAGCGCTTGGCTCTCAGACTCGCTGAGCTGAGGCGTTATCTTTACCTGCCTACGGGCAAGGGGAGATGAGGAGAGGTTGATAAACTAAAATTCCCTGACGAGTTTCGCACTCAAAGTTCAGAATTCACTTGCAGCAAGAAATAACTAGAATCTATGTAATATTTATCGCCTTCAAGAAAAAAAACACCTACAGTCATCAATTTATTCTCCAACTGTTTACCCTTATAATCTAATAAACAATCATCTCTTATTTTCTCGCATTATTGGTAATGGACAATTAATACATACATTTTCCCCCTAATACCACTTCATCCTTCTCTTAAAACTCTTAACGAGACGACGAACGAGAGACTGTAGAATCATACCTTAAATTATTGAAAATCAAAAGTTTTCATAAAAATCTCACTTCTACAGCTAGTTTGCATTTTTTGTGCTCCATACGTACAAACGTTTACAGGGAATGAAAAAACGTACCCCCAGTCAGAACTTGAACTAGAGCCCTTAGGCTCTACCACAAGCAAACGCTCTACCACTTCGGTAGGAGACGGCTCTTCAAAATTTCACTAATGCAGTATTTTGCATATCAGGATGTCGTGGACAATAGAAAATTGTGTTGAAAAAATTCAGAAACTATTCGAAACTGAAACTTAATTGTGAATTACATTTATTTTAAAATCTAATATTGTAGAAAAGATTGGATTAGGAATATAAATCTCAAGCTTCAATATTGAAGACATTTTGGTGGGTATTTTATATGAAGCTCATTAGACATTTTTTAAAATTTCAAAAAATGGCACGAAATTTTGTATTAAGTTTTGACTTTGGCTAGAGTAAAGTCGTTTAAGAAAATGATGCATGTCGAATTTTCGTTGAAATGCCTGATATTTAAAAAATTGAAGAAATTCAATTTTTTTCGTCTCTATGCACTGCAATTATAAAGATTTTTTTTAAAATGAAATCTGTTCATAATGATTTCATAATTCTCGTAAAATCATCTCTTGTTGTCGGCCGTGGTTATTGTATGATGTAAATAATATCGTTATAAAAGAAATAATATATTGAAGGAAGGTAATACAATTAACTTAGAACTAACAAAACACACTTCTTACTTTAAGAAGTTTTATCGATTATGGTTTTCATTTCTTTCGTACATAAAAATAAGAATAAAAAACGTTTCGCGCAATTTCTGAGAAAGCAATATTTAAAATTTATATTGCCCGTTAAATGCAAAATTACTCAAAAATATTAATATTTTCAAAAAACTAAACAGGACTTTCTTTAAGAATCTGTTTAACAGATTTCACTAAGAAAATCACTTATGTTCCTAATTATACTTGTAGCAAGACAATGAAAAAATTGATTTTCTCCAATTTTTGAAAAATCAAGGAATTTTATCGAAAATGTGATCTGCATCATCTCTTAAGCGATCTTTACGCTACCCGAAGTCAAAATTTAATCAACAATTTGTTGCCATTTTTTGAAAACTTTTAAAATGTTCCAGATGTTAGGCTGCAGATTCCATATACAGTACATACCAAAATTGAAATATTGTTACAAATTCAAGGGACCGCCAGAACATCCAGCTAGAATGGGAAATATCAATTTTGGAGAAAGTCAGCTGATCAGTTTAGGTTACAAGCGTTGTGTACAGACGGGCAGACAGGCGTTTTGACGTCAATCAATATTTGGGTATCAAGTAGTCACAAAACAATGGATTCTGGCAACATGTGTTAGATAATTTTTTTCTAGATTTAGCACCGCCTGGATTATCCCTCTCTTCATTACCAGGGTACGGCAATTAAAAGTTTTTCTGTCAACAAGTCCATTTTTCCCCGCCGGATTATGATACTTTCTCCACACTGCGTAGCAGTAACGACAAATTAAGAGAAATGACAATTTTTCACTTTCTGTGCAACGAATACAGCAAATTGCAATTAAGTGAATGATGATTAATGTTTTAAGGAGCGTTAACTAAAATATTACATTAGTGCCATAAGTGAGGTCCATGATATATCCACGAGAGGTGGCGGTGTTCTGCCTCTTGCGCAGCCGAAGATCCAACGCCTACCTAACTTCGACATGCAGAGATTCCGTATACACGTATCTCCGTATACTCGAGTAACGTTTAAGACGTAATCGAAACCATATTCTCTGAACATATTCGTTCTCAAGCAGTTCAAGTTCTGGAAAATACAATATTACGACATGTGATATTTGAACAATACATGATATTATCGTTATTTTTCAAACTCATTGTTATCTTATTTTAAAATTTTATCATTAGTTCAAAATGTAAAGTTCACCCCGGAAATTTTGAGATCCCTATTTCGCACCTCCTTGTTTTTTCCTATATTGCGACTAAAGGACAGGTGATTTGTGCATTGAATCACCTCCTGAAAGACGTCAATTAATCATTGGATATAACGTACTTAATTAAAATTCCTGATTTCCTTCGTGAAAATTGGGCTTGGCCATTTAGTTTCCGGCCATTTAGTCTCCGTCTACCCCACAGCAAAGATACGTTGTATCAAAAAATTTTAAGTTTATTTAAAAATGGAAAATTAATTTAAAAATAATTAAAAGTGATGATTCTTTTCACATAACCTCTTCAAATTCAACTTTATTATATCTTGGATTACACGGAATACATTATGATATGTCGCACCGAAGACGTACGTTAAATATTTTAAGAATAGCATAAAAGAAATTGAATTATCAATTGTAATAAACAAGAAGGGAATGCATTCTGTTAGCATTTATCACAAAGGCACAAACACAAAATGGTATTTTTAACGAGTTCGTAATAGCTACTAGGGAACTTTGTTAAACATGTAAAAATGAGATATTCCTTTCTCAATTATCATAAGTATATTGCAATTGATACACTATTAATATTTTAGCTACCGTATCGCTTGCAAAACTCATTTCGTCACATTGCTTGAAACACGATACCAGCATAAAACTAAATATCTTCATATAAACATTTACAAAAACCAATTTTATTCCTCCTCGCAAGAGGAGGGAATTTTGGAAAAGCTCGCGTGATGACAGCGATTAATATGTACTGAGCATCAGGTAAAAAAAAACAACAACTATTTGGCAGGATTTGAACTCACGTCCATTCCTCCATCTATTATGCCATTAAACCTCGCCGCTACCACACAGACCCCTTTCTTCGCAGATCTGGGACATTAAAGAACCATTTTTTCTTAAAATTTATTGTTCTTATTACATACTACATTTTCTGCAGGTGACAGCAAACTCACATTCTCGATTTACAAAGCAGAGTCATCAACCGCGCTATACTATTCTATAGTTAATTATAGTTACAAATATTTCGATTCGTGTGCCAGTTTGTCAGTGCTTGCAGAGTTGCTTCTATTCTGCCAAGCGCTTATCTTGCCCCCCATATCTTCAAGGTGATCTCCGCATTATGCGATAAGACTGAACTTGCTACCGGCGGCATAATACTAGTCTGAAATCGAGAAACGCGTGGTATTAAGCAAGTAATGACATGTTTTTTAAAATTAGTTATTACAATTAAGGGAATTGCCGGTCAAATTTGCACTCGTTATTCTTGAAAACTTGCAATCTTTCTGTTGAGTGATATAATACTAACAATAATTTTCTGCAAATAGTAGATTGATTGCTTCCCAAAAATCTTATCATGCTTATAAGGCAAAAGCAAAGAACTAGTATTTACAACAAACAACGAACTACAACGGCATATACTTTCTGCCCTGATATGTCATTGCCCCACAATATTGCTACATGAACTACAATACACTACAAGAACCTGGAAAAGTTTTCAACCAGTAAAATATTTCTATTGCACCGAGAATCGAACTCAGGATCTCTGAGTTACTAACTTATCGTGCATCTTACCTCTACGCAATTGATCATGAATTATGTTCCAACGAGTGCCGATGCGTCTTATGTCGAAATATATTAACCCATTATTTCCAACACGTAGCAGAATAGAACTTGTGATGCTACAACAACACATATTTTGGGCATTATTTCAAACTTTTCTAATTTTCAAAAATTCAGAGAGATTAACGAAAATGAGACCTACATTATCCTTTTAAGCGTCACTTGTTTTATCCGTGGGAAAAAAATTAAAGAAGAAAATTGGAGCGATTTTTCAGAAAACATTCTTCTAAAAATGGAACTAATTTCAACCAGAAATTACATGAAAATTACTCGTTTTTAAAAAAAGATGTTCATGGCCTTTTTTAAAAGCTGACTTTTTAGAACATATTTTGTTCAAGGAAAAAATCTCTATTTTCAATTTTGTACTTTTGAAAAGTTTCCTTTTTGCAATTTGCGAAAATATGTAGAGGTCGCCTAAAATAAGACCAGAACCGTTTTTTACCGTCCTTTGATACGTAGGAGAAAACCTAATAAAAAAGTAGTCGTTTATTAGAAAAAAATTGTTGAAAAAGTTTAAAATTGCCTATATATCACGCAAAATTACGCGAAAACTACTCATGTTTTCTAATTCTTATACGTGCCTGTATTCCAAGATCTTTCATTAACAGATTTCATTAAGGAAACGATCTCTATCTTCAATATTGCAATTGCAGGAAGACGACGAAAAAAATTGCTCTGAACTTAAAATGTAGCTACCAAATGCAAGCTGACTTGTTTTAATTTTTCAAAAAAATGGCCCTATAGATTCGAACGATTCTGTAGATTCGAACCATAGATAGTCAGCACAGAACGCCGGCCTGCTAGCCATTACACCCTATAAACCCTTCGCGGGCTTGAGCAAACATTTCATACAGGTACTTTTATAAGAGAATTACACTTTTATGTGTACTTTAGAAGAAATACGCGGAAAAAGGTACAACCAATCACGGTGCGTGACGTGTCACTAGTTGACGTCATAGAGCCTGTGGTGTTCGACAGTACAACTATTCATTCTAGAGTCATGCCTCATCATGAACGGTCAATTCGGGAGCGAGTTGTCGCTCTTGTTGAAGCTGGCAATTATAGTGCTGCAGGAGCAGGCCGAGAATACGGTGTTTCCCCTAGTACCGCATCGCGTTGGATTAGACAGTGGAGGGAGTCAGGAGAGGTCACACGTCGCCCTGGAACGGGTTCGTGGCGGGTTTCGACCGAGGCTGAAGATGACCGTTTGGTTGCTGAAGCGCGAGCGAGGCCATTCATGAACTCTGTCCAGTTGAGGCGGAGTGTTAATTTCCTGGCAGTACTTACACTGTTTTAAGGCGCCTGAGAGATGCAGGCTTAAGATCCCGTCGTGCTGCTCAGAAACAGAAGCTCACAGATGAGCAAATGGTGTATCGACTAGCTTTGCTGAAGAAAATATACATCGCGATTGGGGAGATGTTATTTTCTCTGACGAATGTATATTTTCATCAGCAAATGACGGTCCGATACGCGTCTTTCGGCCACCCGGCACCCGACACAATGCGGAATATGTGGCCGAGGCGTGGCGTTCTGGTCGCGTATCCGTTGCGTGTTGGGGTTGGATGAGCGCACGCGGGATAGGGATGCTGCACAGAATCGACCAAGGTCCAAATGGACGGGGTCTGACCGGTGGGCAGTATGTGCAGATTTTGGAGAATATCATGGTCCCTTCCGTGCGGGTGCTTTATCCCGACGGAATCATTCATTTCCAGCAGGACCAGTCCTCCTGTGCACAAGTCCCAATCGGTTCAAGAATGGTTCGCGAGACAGGACCAAGTCGAGCTTCTCGATTGGCCTCCTTGCGGTGCCGACTTGAACCCGATTGAGAACGTGTGGGCGGAGACGAAGAGGACTATGTCCGATAATTGGCCCAGCTCACAGCCAACTAATTCTGACCAGCTATGGGAACTCGTTTCCGACGCCTGGGACGAGGTAGCGAGTAGTGAAGGGTACGCTGCTCGTCTCGTCCGCTCTCTACCCCGCCGCCTCAGTCGGGTAGTAGAGAACGGAGGCTTCTGGTCGTCGTATTGATGGACGACAAACCCGGCCCTTTTTAGGGCCCCTAAGACACTTCAAAAATTATTATTAATTACAAAATATCGGACCAATTGCTACTGGTATCACATCATAACGAAAGAAAAAAAAAATCACCCCCAGTATTCGAACTCACATCACCAAACCAAGAGAGTTCCCATGACGTTAACCATTCGGCTATTGCGGTGCCTGTTTTATCCACCTCTTAGCCAAGTTGTTAAATACAATCGTCTCGATATATTTTCTTCGTTTCCAGAGGTCGATCCTTTTACAATGAATTATGTTTTAATACAACGCGAACGTTTCTCTATAGAATGAAAGTAGTACACGATTTTTACTTTCTCATATGCGCACTTCAGAACCACATTGTTATAATAAAACTGGAAATGGACTTACAAATATTCTAGAAGAGCTTAATGTCTTGAAGTAAAGCAGTTTAAATAATCTTAATGGCACTAAAACAGCATGTACTTTCTCCCCTTTATTTTCATGCAAAATTACGCGGAAAATACTCATATTTCCGAAAAATTGCACATGACTTTTTTTTCAAAATCTGTTTTTAAAGAACAGGTTTTATTCAGGAAAAAACCTCTACCTTCAATATTTTAATTGTACGAAGACTACGGAAACATTTTTGAACATTCGCAATTTTCGAAAAATCAGAGTAATCAACGAACATGAGACTTGCACCATTTTCGTAAGCGATTTCATACTATCCAACTGCAAACTTTAATAAAAAATGATGGAGCCATTTTTTTAAATTTCGAAAATGTCCAAGAGTTTTCATGTAAAGTAACCCCAAAAATTGAAATTTCGGTTTAAAATTCAATATGCTGCGACATAAGCCGTTATTCGAATTTTCGCTAACAAGGTCCCATAAAACATGTATTCTGACTACACTACGAATTAGAGGATTTGTTTCTGAACTTAGCAACTGGATTTATCCACTTTTTCGTTACCAGGGACCCTGTAATACGAGC
Organism: Acheta domesticus; assembly: GCA_031308135.1. Lineage (NCBI taxonomy): Eukaryota > Metazoa > Arthropoda > Insecta > Orthoptera > Gryllidae > Acheta > Acheta domesticus. Next base: position 9,572 of record JAHLJT010005770.1, read on the forward strand.
TTTCTTGCCGAAAAAAATCGCTTTTTTCACGCAGCATTATATAACTTTCTCTCTACTCCGTAGAGGGAAAGTAAAATTGATCAGTTTTTGAGAAAAGTTCGTTAATGCGTTCACGGAAAATTGTTATACTTTTCCTACAAGAAAACTCCATTCGAAAATTTGGAATACATTTACTCGATTTTTTATCACTTCATTTGTCGAATTAGTTATACCAAGAAGAGTCAAGAGCGCATGAGAAATCTGAAACAATTTAATATTTGTAATGTTGAAAAATGCCAGATATATTAATAAAATTGAGAAATTTACTACAGTGTTTGTAATAACGGTTTAGTGTATCTGAATAAAATTTGTAATTTAAAAAATAATTCGTTTTAAGAAAGCTTATGCCGTGTGAGCATAATAAAACATACCCCCAGAAGTACTGGTTTCACATGCTTCGACCAACTTGCTAGTACAACAACAATTTTTTTTAAAAACCATCGGTTTAGAAGTCAGCAATGCTTTAATTTTATTTTTATGTGGTACCATGTGTACAAAGGTCATTGTCCTAGTCGGAGAGGAGAGGATGATTATAACATGCCTTTTATATATTGGTTTTCTATTGTTCGAGTACCACGGTCTTTCTCAGTTTTTCATTTTACAATTCGTCAGACTTTACTACGTTTTTCGTCTTTTAATTAATAAAAATTGTATTAACTGAGCACTGTCTTAGTGGATCTACTGTATGTTCTAAATACAAATTGACACTGACTCCAATGACCTTCGATGTTGAAGTGCCTTTAAACCCTAATAATAAACACCATATCATATAAAATCAATTTATTCATTCATCACATCTTTTCAATTTTGGAATAATATTGCACTACGTAATGGTCAAGATTCTTTAGAACAATGCACATTTCTTTTAGATAATTGAAGAACATATAAAGTTGCATTTCGTAATAAAGAAAATAGTTCAATTTTTACTTTCCCGTATACTATACGTACGTACAATAGGGAGAGTTATGTAATGCTGAGCGCAAAACGGCGGATTTTCGACAGCAAAACTCTTATTACAGGGCCCTAGTAACAAAACAATGGATAAATCCAATTGCTAAATTATGAAAAAATCTCCTAACACGTGGTGCTGCCAGAATCCCTATTTGTGGGTGCTTGATACCGAAAAACCAATTTATTATTCTTTTTTCCTGTCAACTCATGCTATGAGAGGGAGCACCCCAAAAAACAGAAGATGCAAAATTGTAAAAAAAGAATTATCATAAAAGTCGTATTTTGTAGAATACTGCTTAGGAACATAAAACGGTCCAATCTGTCTTCCTTCATTTCCATATGTTCTTCATCTATCATTTATCTTCACCCAAACTGTCCTTCGTCATTTCCCCTTTTGTCATCTACCCGTCCCCGAAAACATGTCATCTGTAAGAATTTACTTGTCCTCAAAAAAAGCCGTGTCTCGTAAGACACGCAAATCTGGTTTAAAAGGCGTAAGAAACATCGCTTTCAAGATATTCCCAAATACAATGCGAGTGGCAATAATCTTTGTTTTGTACGTCATAATCTGCAAACTTAAAAAATCTGGTCGTTGTAGGATGAGGTGTAATTCTCTATCCACCAGCATCACACTTACAGGGTTCTGTGTCGATGGTTTCTTTCAAACTGCCAAACCGTTTTCTTTCCTTAGCTTGTGACATACTTATGCATAGAACTAGAAAGCTTTAAAAAATGATAATTTGTATTTACATTCAAGGTCAGAATATTACTGGGTGCTACCACAATGTATACAAATCTATAATAAACACTAAAATAAATGCACAGATCTGTTTCAGTCATTTCAAAGTATATTATAGTGAAGGTGATTTGATGGGGGGGAAGGTTTTTATTATTTGAATTGCAGCCCAGCAGTTGGAAAAATCTGAAAAAAAATCACAACAATTTGCTTTTTAAGAGGAACTTTTGAGATTTTCTGGAGCCTGTTCCAGGGTTCTAAGACACAATAAAAATTATTTTTTCCTTTTAAGAAAATATTTTTTGTATTTGAATTGGGCCTTAGAAAATATCGAAAATATTTTACTAATTGACGAACAAATTAAAATTCAAAAACACGATTTTGGCTGTAGAGGGGTGTGGGTGGTGGGACGGGGACTAAGAAACCTTTCAAAAAAATTTTTTATGTTAGAATTATAGTGTACGTACTCCTATGTCATTTAGTTTTAGAGAAAAGTTTTACCATTATTACCGGGGGTACCTTTACAAAGGTTGTAATGTTTGTAAGTTGCGCCAATGGATAGTTGTCAATTGCGCCTTTAAAACATATTTTCGACCTACAAATAACATTTGTAAATAATCTATCTTTCGCATTAGCCGGGATCACATAATTCTCTAGGAGGCATTTTATCGACGAATGACGGAAAATCTTATTACAATTGTCAGTGGGACTATTGATGCAGTATTCAAAAGACAGTGAAAACTCCAGTCCATTCATTATTTCTATCTCTTGATATGCAAAATTTATTCTCAAGTTAATGTTGAAATAATTAGTATCATTTCGGGAACCCGCAGTCTTAAGAAACGCAATGGTAACCCCTGAAGATTTGGTCGCAAAGCCAACAGCGAACACACATTTTTTCCTTCTTCAAGGCCTTCAACGTCTACTTGGTATTAAATGTCACCGAAGAGTGCGACCAAACATAAATGAATAATGAATTTGAGGCCATTGTGTTGTTTAGACTTTCTTTGCCAATGTCTCTGCGTGAAATACACTAATACGAACATAAGCTATCAATCAATAGGGAGTTCAATTTAACGCGTTGCACTTGTACTATAGTAGCATCCGTTTCAACAATAAGACATTTTTGCATTATAATTTAAAGAATCAACTTTAATTCATTTTAGCGTACTTTACTTAAATTACTTTATAAATAAATTAAACTTGATTAAAATTTTCCCCAACTCAAAAATAGTTTAAAACTGCGATTGTTTATATTGTTTACAATATTTATTAAAATTCGAAAATAAAAAATTATCAATATGCAATGCAATATCACTGAAAATGCGTTAGTGGACAACATACAAAAATGCCAATTCCGTTATTGGATATAATGTAAAAAATGTAAAAATGTATAAAAAAGAGCAAAATACAATTTTGCAACGATATTTTACAGGAGAGGATCCCTAATTGTTTTCCATAGATTATAGTGATATAAATTTCCGAAGTTTTACAAAATTTAGAAACAATACTGACAATTACAATTTTGAAATGTTTTATTTCCTACGTGGTTCTTTAGTGATCCTAATGGATAAGGGAAAACAGTGTTTGCGTAGGTTTGCTCATCTAGAAGAAGTGGGTGTAACACGATTTCATTCCAATGTCATGTTAAAAACATTGTGTGCATTGCTCGTCTTCCGAAAATAAAAATATCATAATGTGAAAATACAAATTGTTTTACTTTAATTCCATTGCTTTGGATTGGAAATAAATCATAAATTACGTGTAAATTACACATTATATTGATGTGTGTATACCCCAAGTGATTACGCAATAGACTAAAGTTGGAGTTTCTTGCTTTGCAAACATTCAGATTTAAAAATATTTTATAAGAATCATGTATCTATCTCGTTCCTTATCCTCACGTAAAATTACTCAAAGATGAGGTATCACATATATTATGTAATGTTCTCGCTAAAGAACACCATGTAAAATGCAATCACTCTTACGTTATTTGACGTGAAATAATTCTGATCCCCAAAATAAAAGATCAGACCTCATTCGTTTGCTTAGAACTGCACTTCCTAATAATGTCTGCAGTTAAAAACTTACATTGTGACTAAATGAACTTTAAATACTCTTATTTTGTTTATTATTTTACATATCAAATTATTTTTCATAAAAATAGTCATGTTCCGCAACAACACAAAATTTTTGCATTTGGTCTTCTGAAAAACGAACGAAGAAGTAATTCACAACTGAAAGCTGCTATCTCGGAGACGTGTTTTGCAACTGACTCTAAAACGTATTTTTTAAAGTTATTTATGTTTTCTTATAAAATAACTAGATTAGGCAGGTTACTGTGACAAATTATTTACATTGTATATTAAATATTACTATAATAAACGATGAAATGTAGATATGGAACCTATTACTCATTGTCGAGTGTTATTTTTTGCGAAAAAAGCGTATTAAAATTGGTTTTGAAATGTGTGTTTACTAGGAAATTGCATACCTTTATTTATGTAATTAAATGTATATACTATAACTTATGTAAAACTGTTCGTTGCTTTAATATTTACTTTCAAATATTTACCATAATATAACTCGCTATTGCCGCCATTTTGTAATGTTCACGATGAATAGTCCCGCCCCTCTGAAATAAAGCTAAAGCGGATTGGTCAGCTCCATCCCGTAGGGCGGGGCAGGGGTATGCAAACGGAGGTAAAGTTCGGCTCAGGACATCGCCCATATTTTGTGCAACCGAGGGTACTTTACATTAAATGGTTTGCATTACAACTTTTAGACAAATACATTTATATAATTTATGTCAATTCAGTAATTGTTACTGTTGCAATTTTCTCAAGGGTATTCTTAGAAATTATTTCCTCCACCGAATTCTTTAATTATGTTATCCAATGTCAGTGGAAGCGACAATAACTATCCGCAGACGATGATAATGGCCATTTCGTATTCGTGCTTGGAACTTCCACGGTGTCTACGGACGAAAGCACCTCAGGGTGGAGCGAGAAACGACAGCGTGCACTGACCGATTAATTTTCTCATAACCTGGCGTTAGACACACGAATTTCTCATATACTTCGTTTTTTCTAACGTGGCCAATGACGTTAGGTCATTATTAAACCTCCTGCCTTATAAAATGAATCTTTTTAACAGTGGTTTTAACAGCCCATTTCTGAGGCCACGAGCCCGTGAGTAGGACGGTCGCAAATTAATGAAAATATTCATTTTATAAAGCAGGGCGTCTAATAATTTCCTAATGTAATCGTCCAAGTTAGAAAAACCGAAGTATAGTGCTCCCGTTTGGTCCCGGCCGCCGCTGAGAGCCGGGAACAATCGGTCTTGGCGCTAAGAAGCGAAAAGAATTGAGCCCTGAATCGACCCTCGAATCGGAAGCCTGTATGTCGCTATAATAACGCCACTACGGTGTCGTTCAAGCACCCGATTGGATGAAACCGTCAACCGCTGTTGTACTTATTTATTTTATTATATATTATTATGTCCTGCTATGACTTTCGCTCGGTGGCAGGGTTCATACCGATCATATAATATACAAGTCATACAAAAATACTTCAACGCACCCT
>JAHLJT010005771.1:0-33283 GCA_031308135.1 Acheta domesticus
TCTTTCTGCTCCTTATTTGTAATTGGTAAGTAACTCCAATAGACATTTTTTGTTTATAAAATATTTTATAATTTTTTTATTTTTCTTGCCTCGTTTGTATGTAGTAGCACTATAGAGAAATTATTGTGTCAGCAATTTTGTGAAAGAAAAATTTATTGTCATGCACTGGTGACAAAAAAGTAATACAAGGTAAATCTTATTCCTATATTCAGTAAATACTTCCATTAGCACCTTGTGTAGTCACAATCAATGTTTTGTGGGTCCTGGATACCGAAAAATAGATTGATGGTAAAATATTTGTCTGCGGTCAGTGCTGGCGCTTTAACTGTTCTTTTGATTTTCTCCAAAATTGATATTCCCTGATTCATCTGAAAGAATGCTTGATCTTGCTAGTTTGAAATGGATATTTGATTTTTGGGGGGTATTGTTCAAGAAATTTTAACATAATCCAAATTATTTGATTAAACTGTGTCCTTGGATAGAGTAAAGAACGTTTAAAAGAACGCATGGCTAATTTTTGTTGAAATCCCTTATTTTTCGAAAATTGGAGAAGTTCAAAATCTTTTTGGCATCTTCCTACAACTACAATACTGAAGATAGATATTTTCTGTTGTAAAATCTGGGATTGAAAGACATTTTGAAATAAAGTCATGCACAATTTTTAAAAATTATGAGTATTTTTCTTGAAATTTTGCTTGTAATATAGGCAATTTTTAAACAATTATTTTTTCAAATACGTCTTCAAATTATTTCCTCATTTATAGCAAAGCACAACAAAAAAAAAAGTGATGCTGACCTCATTTTCGGCAAACTGTTTGTATTTTTGAAAAATTCAAAAAATTAATGTTATCTTCACTTTACTATATCAACAGCAAGTATTTCTGGGATAGAGTGTATAAACAAAGAGTATTAGAAATGAGATATTTAAAACATTTTCTGAGTATTATTTAGGTTCACAAACATGCATGTCTGTTAGCCTGTTGCAGTGAAACAAAACACCACAAAACAAAAAGCATAATACATGATTCAGATTGATTATGTGCATGCAAACCCAGCTTACATTAGGAAAATCTAAAGTAAAATCTAAAGGGTGAAAATTCATAGCAAACAAATGAATTAAGTTTAAAACCCTTTTTCTAATAGTGAAATGAAAAGAAAAGTTCTAAAAGCATTAATGAAAAAAGGCTAAAGTTAGGAAATACTAATCAATAATACATTACATTAGTGTGGGTGATTCCATTCTAGGAGAAGAAACTTTCCTTTGTTTCTATTTGTAGTATTTTCCAAAGAGAAGTGTGGTAATGTGTGTTGTCCTCCTGAGGTCTATCATCACTACTCACTCATGTTTATTAATGTAGGGCTTCTTTTTCCCAATCCCTTTTACTTTTTTTTGTGTAACAGCTAGAGAAAAATGCACACACCACAATAATAATTCTTTTTTCTATCGGCAACTAAGTTGTCACACCTTAATTTTGATAATTGCATGGCAAGATTTTTGGAGCAAATCATTTGTGTCCAAATGTACTGGTGCTTCTTGTGTGATACTAATTTTCTTCAATATAAAGTGATTCAGCATAGATCAGTCACTCTCAAACCAGTGATTTTGTATTCATAAATAGGTAGTTAGGATGCAATTAGGACAATAAATTAAACAAGTGCTTCGGTGCCTTATTGATAATTTATCTGTAATTGTTGAAAAATATGCTCTTGTCTGTGGTAGCTAAAATCTAAAGTACGAGGAAAACCCAGCAGACACTGTTCTGCTCTTCATCTCCTCCTTTCCCTCCCATCACCCTCTCACTGTCTCTCCCTCCCTCACCCTGTCCCTGTCTGTCTCTGCCACTCTCTGTCCTTCTCATTCACGTTTAATTGCAGATTCTGCACATCTCTGAGCAGGTGAGGTAATATAGGGAAGTGCCTTTGCCCTCAAAAGTTTAGGTTTTAAGGCCATAGATCACACTGTTTAGGAGTTATTTAACGATATAGATTCAAAATCCTGCTGAATATGTTGCGGGTAGCATTTGACGTAATATTTAGTTTTGTTCCACGGTTGATAGATATTGGTTGTTTAGTTACATCTGAAAGTTTTATTTGTGATTTTTTTTTTGCAGGTGATTGTCTTAGTTGGATCACCTGGCGCTGGTAAAGTCATTTTGCTAAATCATACTTAATTAGAAAAGGTTACATTCATGTGAATAGAGATACATTAGGATCTTGGCAAAAGTGTGTTTCTGAATTGGAGAAAGGACTGGCTCAAGGCAAAAGTGTTGTTGTTGATAACACAAGTCCTGATAAGGAGTCAAGGAAACGCTTTGTGAATGCTGCAAAGAAATTCAATGTTCCTTGTAGGTGTTTCATTTTAAATACCAGCTTGACACATGCTAAACACAATAATCGGGTAAGAAAGATTTAATTATTTTGACACATATATTAATTTTTAGTGAGAGAAAAGATTTCTTTAGAAGCTGTATTAAGGCTTGTGAGGCTTTATTTTAGTCTTGAATGTTGTAACTCTTGAACTGTTTGGGTTTTAAAGATATACTTATTACAAAACTGTGATAAAATTTCTCTGTTTTATTTTCTAATATGTGAGAATGATGAAAAATACTTGAAATTTCTCTTGGTAATTCAGATTTTAGTATTTATGCTTTTACTATTTGCTTCTCCATAGAATAATGTGGACAGCGAACTACACACTGTACTTATAGTGAAGTAGAATAAGACTTGTGTACATGATCTGTATTGATAGGAATAAAAGGATAAAGTTCAGAGAAAAGAACTAAGAGCCCTAATAGTGCAGTTAGACATTTATTCTTCTGAGAAACTTATTTACAGAGAAACTGAGATACAGTATTACAAGATCAAAAAAAATAATTTTTTTTACCACTGAAACACAAGCTTGATTACGAAAATTTTAAAATAAAATAGGAGTTTTGTATGAATCACTTTTTTCTCACAAATTATTTGATAATTAATTTCTCCATTTCAGTTTCGTGAACTAACTGATGACACTCATGTAGAAGTCACTGATATGGTGATTAATTCATACATGTAGGTACACAAAAATTATTATTATTATTATTATTATTATTATTATTATTATTTCTGTTATTATGTGTGTAACACGAGTGGACAAATTGTTTTCTTTTCATTGCAGGAAAAAATATGCAGAACCTGCAACTGATGAGGGCTTTGCTGAAATAGTGAAAGTGAATTGTGTGCCCAAATTTGAAAATGATACTCATGAAAGATTATACAAAATGTTCTTATTAGAGAAATAAATTTTAATAAAAATAACTTGTAAAATATTGATTATGAAGCATAGGTACTTTATATTTTCTTCTGCAGTTCATAATATGTTCTTTATTAGTTTCAAATTAACAAGTAGTTTAGAAGATGTATTAAGTATCAATAAACATTAATCCATTTTTATTCTGTTTCTTCGTTACTGTGTTATTGTATTTATTTACAAAATAACCACTTATTTTAACGATTCTTTGATATAAGAATTGTAATCTTGAACTAGTTCATAAACTTTATTTTTCAGCGGTTCATAATCGGTTTCTGATCGTTTGATTCAATGTATTCATGTATTGCAAAATTATTTTGTTCCAATTGGGATAATTTTCTTTCCAAGTTATTTAGTTGAGCATAGGTTTCATTATCATCCAGTTGTTTCTGCAAAAATAAAACATTTCAGGGATATAAAATTCAGATATTTACAATTTAATAATTATTTTACATTCGGTATTTCTTTTTATTCTTGTTACAAACCTTAAGAGCATCAAATTTATTTTGCATTTCTTTCACTGCATCCAGTGCAGGACCATGTTTTCTTCAAGCAATTTACGTTCTTTTTCAAGTTGTGATGTTTTATTGTCAGCTTCCCTTCGTAACTTCTCAAGATCTGACAGTGACGACATTTCACTGGTCATTGAATCCATCTTTTGTCTCAACGTTTCCATCTCTAATTTAATCTTGTCTTCCAGGGCTTCCACCTATAAAAATATATTCTATAGTTATATATTGTTTTGAATTGAAATGTTTTATTTGACTTTTCTTCAAAATACAAACCTTCTCAAGACTAGCTTGCAGTTGATGATGTTCTTTTGTCAAGCCTTCCACAGTTTTCTTAGATTTTTCTAGTTCCCCTTCTTTAAAGATAAATTGTCTTTTATAGCGGAAAACTCATCTACACTGGGAAGATGTCCAGCATGATTTAAATTTTTACTAATTTGAAGCAGAGAATTAACAATTTGCCCTTCTAATTGAGTTATTCGAGCCAGTTCTTGGTTCTTGCTTTCCTCAAAACCAGATAAAAACTGTTCCATCGTTTCCTCTCTGCGACGTAGTTCTCTATACTTCTGATGTCGTTCACTTTGACTTTCATCCAAATCCTAAAAAAATCTTTAAATTTAATGTTCTAGGAATAAATTGGGAAACTGAATTAAGATGCAGTTTTGAGTGAGTACCAGCAAATCCAAATTATGAAGCTCTTAATTTTAATGTGCTTAAAAAAATTATGTAGGAAAAGGATAATGTTGAAAGAAAGATCTGGACGAAATTTATTTTTGGTGCAAAAATCTGAATTGAGAGATTTAATTCTGTCAAGTTACTTTGTTCTAAATGAACAGAATAATTGACTCAATGACTTTATTATGAAGTGCTTCCTGGAAGATCTCATCTAGGCAACTATTGACAATATTAGTTTTTAGTTGCCAATTGCCATAACTAGAGCCCGAATGTTCAATCATTTATTTTACCTAAAATAGGCAGGCAAAAGGGCAATTATTTTTACTAAAATACGCATAGGGTGTCCATAAATTACATAATGCAAATTTTTCAATACCCCCTCTCCCTCTTGTAATGCACTAGTAATGTGTGCTTGAATGTAATGTAATAATTACATAACGCTTGCGACAACGTTCTCCCTCTTTTGTAAATGCAAGAAGGAGAAGTGAATTATAGGACAAGAAAACAATTTGTATTTATTTTACTTGTAATGTGTATTAAAATTAATGATAACTAAAGTAAAAATTAGCCTCGTGGCTAGCTCTAGGTCAGCGTGCTCGCTTTCTACGTTGTGGTCCCATGTCCAATTCCCAATTCCAGTATATTTTGCTATGTGATGGGAAAATTCATATCTTAGATTGAGATTGGAATGCGGCATGGGGATGTCTATGTGCTAACGACATGAACCTTCTTAACCCTTTGCGGTCAGTGTCGTTGGTAACATAAATGTCCCCACGGGTTGGAGGACATCTGTGAGATGACATGCCGAAGATGGCTTCCAGCTCGGAGGTTGGTCGGATGAGGCAAGTCCTACAGGTCTGACGACATCTCTCAGATGACACCACCGATTTCCTGATCCAGTTGGAGGGCATCTCAGAGATGACATGTTTCCGGTTAATTTTTTAGACATGATCTGTTTCAACAATGTGACTGTTATTGGAGCTGTAAATAGATGAACTATTTTAAACAATGCCATGGCTATCTGGTCAAACAGATTTTATCTCATTCATTTTCGTTGTTTAGTTAGAGTGTACTTCTAGTGCTATGTTTCAGAGGCGCAGTGAGCCGGTTGTTGCTAGCACGTGAAAATGGACAGTTTGAGAGAGGAAGAGATAAAGAAAATGATTCAGGAGCTAAACGAAGCTGACAGTTACTCTGATGATGATTTTTTATGTAATGAAGCAGAGGAAAATTCTTCAGACGAACTGGACTCTGATGCAGTTGGGGGTGAGGACAGCAATGACATTGTACATGGTAATGATATGTGGACTGCTTGGAGTGATAGAGACAACATGTTTGATGAAATTCAATTTTTTTTGAAACCAGGGAATAAACCACCAAGGGTTAATCAGCCTAAAACTATTTTTTTCTGATGACGTGATCGAAGGCGTTGGAAATGAAACCAAGACACTTTAGAAAGAAGCTAATACACCAACTAGTAGGAGAATGGAGGCATAACAACTCAGCAGTGAAGCACTCTTCTTTTAATTTACATGATATATTGGATATCATAAGACTTAATGGCAAATTTCATGCTATTTACTGTAAACAGGGAATTAGAGACTGCAGAGTCTGCAGCAACAGAAATAGTGGAAGGAAAACAACAATATTTTATTGCCAGACTTGTCCTGGCAATCCTGCCCTTCACCATGGAGAATGTTTTGATCTATTCTACACGAAAAAAAGTTCAAAGCAAATTAAAATGTATATGTACATTTTCTGTATGCATTATAATTTGTACTAAAAATAAAATAATTCTTATTTTATCATTGTATTGGGTTGCTTATTCCATATATTTTACAGTCAATAAATGTAAAAGCAAATGTTGGCATATTTACGTAATTTTCCATGCTGAAAAAAGATTCCGTCTTTTTTAGAAACAAATATTCAAACATTTAGTTCACGGTGAGACTATTACTAAACAAATTATGAACGAATACGAAATTGTTTACAATAAAATGCCAATAGAATGAAGTGCTACGTGTCTGCTCCCTAGACCGCGGAACAATGGCCGAGCTGATGGAGGTGCGCAACGCGCAAATCCTCCGAGCCAGCGCGCCATTTCCTTACGTCATCCCAGAGATGCCTTCCAACCTGTAGGACCAGACACTGCTCTAAGGTGCCCGAGTAAAGAGAACGCTCCATGATGTCATCTCAGAGATGCCTTCCGAGGGCAAAGGGTTAACCCATGGATGCAAGGCAGGGACGTCACCTTTAGGCTTAAGCCAATTCACTGGCTGTCGCGCCAAGTACATACATATGTATGAAGTAGAAATTAGTTGGCAATGCTGGCTGCACCTAACAATAAAATTGGGGCAAGTTGTGAGCGAAGGAAGAACTCTTGGGTGAGAAATGGTTGATCACAAGCTATGCACCTTTCGTAGTGGATGATGCATTAGCCAGATTCCACAGTGCCAATTTAAATGGATTCTAGAATGTATTTCGTATATTGAATATTTTCTTTGTAATCTTAAAGATGAAAAAAAATGTTGAAAAAGTATTTCCATTATTACAATTTACAATAACTTCAGTTTATTTATGATTTTAAAACAAATTAATTAGTTAATATTTTAATGTTTTAGTACAGGACTCAAAAAGGAATTAGTTCTGCAGAGGCTGAAAAATTCATTGGTATGCACTCTGACTAAAACTAATTGCACAATATGTGTGAATTTCCATGATTATTAAATGTTGAAAAATGTAAAAAAAAAGAAATATCAATGTTATGTAACACTTAACTAATACCTCCTACCCCTATGTAATGCAGCGTTACGCCTATAATGCAGCGTTACGCCTGTAATGCAGCGGAACGCCGCCTCAACCTCCCCCCTCTTTATTGTTAAATAATCTATGGACCATCTATGGACCACCACCATGCAAAAAAGACATTTTTTTTAAGTAGCATTTCTTTATAAAGGAGGGGTAAAGACACAAGAAACCTTGAAAAAAATCACTATTTGAATGAAATGATTGTAAAAAAATTAATAATTAAAATTCAAATTTTTATGTTAACTTTTAAATTTACATTAGCACTCATTCTACATGAAGGAAACTTCCTTTTCTTTGTAATCTTTATGGCTTTTGGCCATCTGGTACGACAACTACAAATTTGTTTTACTCATGGCACTGTCATGACAAAATGCTATTGTGGACTCCCTTTTGAATCTTGAAATGGTATCAGTGAAACAGAATTATAGATTTTGTTCTTTGCACTTGTGTAATCACCAGAAGGGAAGAGAGAGCAAAGGAACTGAAAAGAGCATATTGTGTACAGGCAGCTCACGCCTCAAAAGGGATCAGAGGCCCACACATAGGATAAAATTTTTCGTGAGCGAAGGGGTCTGTTAGCATCAATAAAAACTATCAAAAATGTTCACTGGTATCATCTTCCTTTCCCTTTTAGATTTTTTAACACAACCTGACACTGGAGCCTCTGAGTCCTCACAGTCCACATTCACCATTGGTGAAAGATAAACCCTTTAACTTCATATGTCTGTGAATGAAGTTTGCACAAGAACATTATTTCAGTCTCATTTTAAAGTTTAATGTAAAAAAACAAACAACAGCAACCAACTGATCGAACCCATAGTCGTGGAGGAGGAGAATTTTGCTGTACACCAATAACTACATGTTCAAAAAAGCAACATGGAACTAAACATTAAAAACTATATGTTCAAACTATATGTTCAAAGTTTAATGTAAAAAAAAACAAACAACAGCAACCAACTGATCGAACCCATAGTCGTGGAGGAGGAGAATTTTGCTGTACACCAATAACTACATGTTCAAAAAAGCAACATGGAACTAAACATTAAAAACTATATGTTCAAAAAAGTAACATGGAACTCAACATTCAAACACAAACATGCTGGAGCTCTGTATTTAATGAAGTGAAAAGATGCTGATAATCTGTATATAGTAAGATGAATTCCTAGTTTCTCCCAGATCTAATATTGGCACTATTCTACAGTGCAAAAAATTTAATTTCTTGATTCAAAGGAGATTTCTCAAAATCAAAGATTTTTAATTACGTCAGTTAAATATAGAAAGTGCCATGAACAATTTCCATATTCATTTACCTTAATTAGTTTCTACTAGTAAGAAAAGAATTTTCCAAACCTGTTCAATCTGCTCTAGTTCTTCTTGTTTCTTGTTAAGTAACTCTTTCAATTCACCTATTTGTCTCTCCATAGTGGCCATTTCTGCATTATCGTCTTTAACTCTCTGTAGTAATTGTTCCCTTTCCTGAGCTGGAGTTGAACGATTCTTTTCTTCTTCTAATAAGTTTGTTTTCTTTCTTCTGCTTCTTGAAGTTTATGATGAAGTCGCACAGCTTCCTGTTTCATCTGTAAATCATGTAAAAGTTGAACAAAATTGTTGGAACTCACAAGTTCCAATAGAATTTACAAAATTAAATTGAAAGTTTCTTCTTGGAATTATTGACAGTATTTAAAATTATGTAAATAATGAAACAGTTTTTACTGCAAATAATTTGCCAAATTTTAATCTCCATTAATTTTTGTTTTTTTAAATAATCTTTTTTTCTTTTTCCACATGGCATGAATGTACCATTGATCAGAAGTACCAAGCTGCCTTACTTGGGAAACGGCCAACTGATCTTCCAAAGCGTTTTTGCGTGCATTCAGAGAATCCAACTGCTGTTGTAAATTCCATTCTCTGTTGCAACTGTACATTTGTATTTTGCAAATCTGAGTATCGCTCCCTGTGTGGAGGGCTCATCGCCTGCAGTAAATTGTCTGTCATATGTCGTTCCTGAATATAAAATAAGATTTTTTGGGGGATGCAGAGTAGTGTACACATGCTTCAAAGAGAGAATTTTTGCATACCTGTTCAATTTTCCATTTCTAACTGTTGTATGTGTGACTCTCTCTGCTTGAATTGTGCAAATAATTGTTCTAAATTGTGAGCTTCTTGTTTGTTACGAGCTTGTAATTCCTGGCATTCAGCATCTACTTCACCCTTCTCAGTGTCTGTATTAATTTATCAACAACTAAGTTGTAGTCTGCTAACTGTCCTTGAATTTCTATAACAAGAAAAAGTAAATTCAAATTGAAGTACATAAATACCTTTTGTACTTACAATAAGGTACATATATGGAGAAAGGCTTTGCTTTTGTTCAATAAACAATAATTATAAGTTATAATAATTATAAGTTATTCAATAAAACATTCAATTATCAGAAGACACTAACAATTGTTTTTTGTTTTATTGATAATGGGGGAGAGGAGATAACTAAGAGATTTGTATGTAAATACAATTTTCCTGCAAGTTCTTGCCAGAAATATTGCAGTACGTATCCAAATTTGTTTTGATCTTCTCTGTAAGATACTATGAACTTCAAAAATGATTTTTAAACATTTCTTTTGAAAAATTATATGGAAAATTTTCCCTATTGGAAGTACAAGGTGTCAGGCTATTTCCATAGTAGAGAAAAGACAAGTTACTGGGTTTGTGATTTTTCATATCCTGTTTAAAACTTTTATGAGTTAGGATATTGTCTTTGAATAGCAATAACTATTTAATTACAATAATAATAAGTTTCCTTGATACAGTATATTCAAATGTAGTGAACAAAAGAAAGATGAAGTCTAGTATATTATTATTATTATTATTATTGAATATCTGTCTTTCACATCTTAATACTATCTTCAAATGTGCAAACCTGTAAGTTCTGCTGCCATTTCTTTCACTCTTTTATCATAAACCAAGAATGTTGCTTGCTCTCGTTGTTGGGTTTCAATTTCCTTTCCTAAGCGTGTTATTTCATTACTCAAGTCACGAATCTTAGTCTGCAGCAGACCTTCAAAATATCGTTTATCTTGACCTGTCTCATTTGAGGTCCTCGAACACCTGTTCGTAAACCACTTAATCCCTTGTTGAGTGATGGGCCGATCCACAACACTAACCTATAAATTAATTGGGAGGATATTACATTGGTAGTACTGCAAGTAGGGGAAACAGTATTTCTTTGGGTCCTTTTTTAATTTTTTTAAAAAATTTCTTTTATTTTTTTTTTAAAATTTCTATATCACCTGTGCTCCGGCAAAAGTAATTGCTGTACCAATCCTTGACACTGGAGATTGCCTCATGGCAGAAGTGAGACGAGAAGCCGTTCCCGGAACAACTGATCCACGGGAAGCAAATACTGAAGCCGAAGGTGTTCGGTAACCAGAAGAACGTCCTGAAGTTATAGGTCGCCCACCACTTTGTTGCGTGAAAGGCCTCTCTTCCATGTTTTGACTCTAGAATGGATGCATTTTAATACATTAAATTGTTTTTATGAAATTATCGAAAACTGTTGAAAATTTCTTACTTGTCTTGAAGCCATTCCACGTCTCGAAACTGGTCTATCTTCACGTCTGGGAGGCGGCGTTTGTCCGTCTGTTGCGAAATTCACGCCTTCGTTGCCGATCGATTCTCTGTCGTCTTTCTTCCAATGAGTCGGGGAGTCGGGGGCATCCTTTCCCAATTTGATTCCATTTCAATAAATATTTATAAGATGGGTAAACCCAACCGTCAATATAGATTACCTACGCGCAAACTAAATGCGCACAGCCTCGTACCATCTTCAAAATCACCGCTGGAATGTGTGGAAGCCGGAAGTTTTACTTGTGAAATATTGTTTACTGGCAATGCAATGTAAGTAAACATAGGCAAAGAGAACATGTCGAATCTTATAATTTTTTAAATTATTTAGTAATTTTCGTAATTCTTAATTCATCATCAATACTTTTTCAGTTCTTTGTGATTCAATTCAGAGGACACTTACCAACTGCGAAAATTGTTCTCATGAATTTGCAGTTCTTTGTCAGCACGAATCGAATTGAATAATTTTCGAGGTGCTCTAAAGAAGATAGTTAATAAATTCGTTTCCTCGTTTATTAACACTTTATGCAAATTGTAGTTCGTATCTACATCGATCGTTTTCCTTTGTGTATGGTAGGCCTATACTGTTACCATAGCGACGATGTAGGGTCGAGTTCGTGCATCGAGTTACTGTTGCGATACTCTTTTATTTTCTACTCGTGGTGAAACGCGGGAAATTCAAACTACATACTAGATTTGGGGCGGACAAGAATTGAATTCAAGATATGCAAGTCATATGGCTTGAGGGAATTTGTGAGAATGAAATTTCCGCAGAATCGATAATAGAGTATGCATTACCAGTTGGACCCGTATAAACATTTCGCACCAGGTAAACCATTGTTTTAAAATTAAAATACTTTTATGTTGAAGCCCAACATCGAACAACCCAGCTTAGAACTGTGCATTTCATCATGTACAGAGATGAAAGACGTGAGAAAACATGGCGGCAAAAGCTGGCCTAACCATCAAAGTAGAATCAATAAGAGTTTTGACACAATTTGTAAGTAAACCGCCTCAGAACATTCTTTTTAGACAACCACTAGTAAAAACGGTTCTTTCAGAGCATGCATTCAATTTTAACACTGAAAGTGAGACGCTTTTCAAGTGTTCAGAAAAAATCTGTGAAGATAATAAAATAATTTCGTCTGACTGCATCAGCTACTACTAATCTTAACGGGTCATTCCACGTCAAATCGCACAAATATGAGGAAAATTTGAACTTAATGTCCCAAATTTTTTAACTTTTTCCTGCAAAGAGTATCAAGCGATGTCCAGTGGCTTCCATTTAGTATTAAATGGACATAATATGCATACGAATTAACTGTATGTGACACAGTTAATCAAATTGATATTTATTTTACTTTACAGATAATATAGTTAATTAACATTTTCATAAGGAAATGAAACTATGTATTTTCTTTGTGTTTTCTACTGGTTTTTATTATATCATTGTTGCAATAGTTCTCTTTCTAAGTATTGTTCTTCATTGCTAACATATAAAGGCAATGTTCTTCACATTAGCAGCCCACTTAAATAACTTCCTGGGTAAATTAATAGGTTCATGTCAGGACTGAAGGCTAGTTTTTATTTCGAATACTAGCGGAACTCGACCAACATTGTTCTGCCCTTTATCTCCCTCACTCTCCATCTCCCAGTCTCTCTCTCTCTCTGTCTCCATCTCCGTCTTTCGCTCTCTCCATCTCCGTCTTTCGCTCTCTCCATCTCCGTCTTTCGCTCTCTCCATCTCCGTCTTTCGCTCTCTCTATCTTCCCCCCTCTCCCCGTTTATCTTCTCCATCACTCCTTCTCCGTCTCTTCCTCATTGTCTCTCCCTCTCTCGCTGTCTTTCTCTCCCTCTCTCCTCATTCACATTAGGTTGCAAATTCTGCACGTCTCTGTGCGGATGGGGGACCAGCCCGGACGAGTAAAAATGCAATAGAATGTTCAAGAATTTCCTCTTTCTCCTTCCCTCTCTCTTTATCTCCCCGTCTCTCTCTGTCCCTGTCTCTCTCTCCTCTGTCCCTCTCATTCACATTTACTTGCTGATTCTGCACGTCTCTGAGCAGGTGGAATTATATCGAGAAGCGTCGGACCAGCAAAATGCAATAGAATGTTCAAAAGATTTCATCCTGTAGATTACGGTGTAAAAAAAAAACGTTTCTTTGAGGCCTTTTGCCTCAAAATTTTAGTTTTTAATGTCATAGAACGCTTCGTTTAGGAGTTATTTAACGACATAGATTACCGAGTGTACCGGGTTGCATTCGCATTGAATATCAAGTTTTTTTTATTCTTCAGCGCCATGTAGCGCCATTTTTTCGATATTTTATTAGTTATTCTGTTATCGGGGTCGAGATGAATCCACAAAACAGAGATAATTAAAATTGGTCCAGCCGTTCTTGAGTTATAGTGTAACTAACACAACTTTGTTTTATATATAGAAAATATTGAGAGGTCCCTTTCCATAAGACGTTGCAAAGCAAACAAATGCCACTCAGTAGGAATTCATATTGAAGACATCTTTGTGGAAGCATAAGCTCCAATTTGTACGCTAGACACCACCCAATCTGAAAAATATGTTTATTAGGGCCTAATTCTACATCACTGAAACACTGAAGGAGTGAATTGAATTCGTGTAGTGTTCGGGCAGAACAAGAAATTTTTATTTTTAAATTATTTGCTTTCTCTAAAGTATAGCACAAAAGAATGCAGGGTAGCTAAGACATTAATTCACAACAGTCTCTGAACTACATCTTCAGTACGAGAGAATATTTTCTTAAAAAAAAAACCCTCACTGATAATGAAAACCCATAGCGTCAAATTTTATTTCTGTCTCATGAAGGGAGCAGATGACAAACAATGGGCGAAGACAGCAGAAGAACTAGTGGTGCTACAGGATGGCCCAGGCTTTCCGTATTAGTTTTCTATTTTCTTTGGTCTCGGTTACTTATTCGGACTTGACACATACCCTTGCCAGCTGCCATCTATTGCCACCCAAACAACATTTTTTGACATTTTCTTAATTTTTTGGTTTCTTAATAGTAGAAGGAAATATTATTTTAAGAATATGAAAGAACAGTAAAATCTCGTCCTAAATGACACATGGTCCATTCGGGTGGTCCCAGATGGTCCATTCGGACGCGTCCCAGAAATTTAAAATAAATTAATTGAAATGCTAGGGAACGGACGTAAGGTAGAAAGTGCATTTATTTAAGAAATCCAAGAACTGCGTCGTTAGCGGACCAGCGGGGAATAAATAAATAGAGAACATTATTCAATAAGTAAACAATCGCACAAGTTTAATCATTTCGGAATAAAGAAAATTTTAATTAGAGAAAATATTTCCATATGGTGGAAAAGACAATTGAATGTGTTGACATGTGATGTGCGATTACATAAGCATTAATATTTATAAAAAGAATTTGGCTTTGAAAAGCAAGAAATTATAATAATTTTATTAGGACTTTTTATCTTTTGACTTTGAATTTATTGAAAAGAAGAAAGTAGTGAAAATGTAATTGCATTTGAATAGTGTAAATGATATTACGATTTTCACAAAGAGAACAGCTGTTTTACTTTCCCGTATACGCACGTATATACAAAGAATATACGTAGTACAGGGAAAGTTATGTATGCTGCACGAAAAAACGGCGGATTTTCGCAGAAAAAAATAATTGCCCTGATAACGAAAAGGTGGATAAATCCAGTTGCTAAATTAAGAAAAAAAATCCCTAACACGTGATCCAGTCAGAATCCCTTGTGGGTCCTTTATACCCAACAAAATCAATTGAAAGCAAAAACGTCCGTCCCTCAATTTCTTTTCTAAACAAATGGGACGGAAAGTAAAACAGAATGTTTCACAACCACATGCACAGAGCCACGCATGTCCTAAAATAATCTTCTCTTTTAAAAACTCTCTTAAATTGTCTGTTTACTGTCTTTACAATTGCACTTGTCTGTTTACTATCTTTGCAATTTAAATGTGACAATGGTGTGCCGTTTATTATTCTCAGCATTTCTTCTTCATTAGAAAGCTGAGAAAACGTTTATCCTGTAAACCCTGTACAGAGGTCATTGTCTAAATTCACATATATAAGTTCAGAAACCTATTAATTACCTGATAAATGATGTTGACTACTTGTAATCATCGTAATTCACTGCACGCTCAAAACTGCTCGCACAGAACTCGTCCACGAGGCATACCAGCGTAGGCAACTGTGTCATCTAACTTCTTAATTCCATATATCTTGGTGCTGAAATCCATCACAGGCTTGAGAGGTGCTGCCCACGTGTTGATGTTGGGAATCATTTGCAACACAGTAGAAATATGGGATAATACAAAGAAGAGTTCGGCTCGTATCGTCGCCAGGACACCAGGTTGTTGAAACTTTAAACCAACTTCCTCGATGACATCATCTCTCGGACGCTCATTGGGGCCTTTGTTCGTCTTTTAACGCTTGTAGATAAGAAGTTCGGTCGAAGATAGACCATTCGCACATTATTAAAATGACTTCTTTTTAATGTTAACGTGTCAAGGGACATTGGCCGAAAATGTCTGGTTGTTGTGCAACACTGCAACAATGCCACGAACCGCCACTGGGTGCAAGTTCCATGTTCGTTGAAATACTTGATTTTGGGGGAAAAAGTTCGGCCTCTTCCTACAACTACAATTGGGAAGATACATTTGTTTTTCTTATGAATATGCTCATCAAAAACAGATCTTCAAATAAGGTCATGTTCAATTTTTTCTTTCCCGTATACGTAAGTATACACGGAGTGGATACGTAGTATAGGGAAGTTATGTAATGCTGCGCGAAAAAATGGCCAATTTTCGGGGGGCGGAAAAAAATTAATTTTCCGGGCCGTGAAAACGAAAAAGTGGATAAAACCAGTTGCTAAATTAAGAAAAAAATCCCCTAACACGTGGTGTAGACAGAAACCCTGTTTTCTAGGTCCTTGATACCGAAAACCCAATTGAAAGGAAAACGTCCATCTGTCCGTCTGTGAACACTGCTAGCACCTAAACCATACGTACGATTTCTTCCAAAATGGATATTCCCCGGTCGATCTGGTTCTAGTCAAAGCTTTGAGATTTTGAAAAAGATTCTTCAAAATTTGGGGGTACTTTATATGAAGCCCCCCGGACATTTTCAAAATTTTCTCAAAACGGCTCCAAATGTTTTCTTTATATTACTTGTATGGATAGAGTAAAATACACCTATTAACATGGCATAGGTCCGATTTTTAACGGATAACTCTGAATTTTCGAAAATTGTGAAAGTTTGAATTTTTTTCGGCGTCTTTCTCCAAGTACAAAATTGAAGAAAGAGATTTTTTTAAATAAAATTTGTTCTGCATATTGAGTTCTTTCATAAATGTCATGTAAATGTTTTTCAAATTTTAGTAGTTTTCGTGCAATATTGCGTGCAATGTGTGCAATTTTAAAAAAATTACAAAAACAAGATTTTCTCAAAAACAGCTCCAAATGTTTTCTTTAACTTTTTGGTAGGAATAGTGGTAAATGTCATCTATTAGATGACATAAAAGCCATATTTCTCTATAGGTTGTTTTTTTTCAAAAAATTACAAAAATGTAATTTTTTCACATGTTTCTCACGTCGATAATATTTACATTAGCGGCGATTTTTTCACATTATTATGTTTACGAGTACATGTGCTTTAAATAATGTAAAGTAAAGTTTCTCGTAAACCCAAAACACCGTTTTCTGTGAAGTAGCTCAAAATTTCGCATTTTCAGAAACGTTCAAACGCCATTTTCTCATATATGGCTACAAATTTTTTCTTCAAACTTTTGTTACGGTTAGTGCTAGTTACACTCTTCAGTATAGCGTAAAGTTATTTTGAGTTTTTTTTTGTTTGTTCAAAAATACATAATTGTAATTTTTTGAAAGATCTCTCACATCTTTAATATGCACATTACCCGCAATTTGTAAACATTATTATATTTATGAGTGTAATTGCTTCAAAGAACTTCAAATAAAGTATTTTGAAAACTCAATATTTTCTGTGAAAATGAGCTTCAAATTTCGCATTTTTAGTAGTGCTAAAACGCCATTTTCTCTTAAACGGCACATAATTTTTAAAAGAAAATAGTCATTCATGACTAGGTTTTTTGTGTTCTTTAATATTTTAAAATTAATGTTTCCGTTCTACCAATAGGAAACCGAAAATTAAGAAAATGACAGAAAAATGTACTTTTGGCGGTGATAGATGACAGCTGGCAAGAAAGAGTTTGTGGCAATTCCGAATAACTAGCGAAGACCCAAGGAATAGAAAAATAATATGGGAAAATCTGTGCTATTCTGTAGCACCACTAGTTCTAAAATATGCGCTTTGTTGGAGTAATTGGGCGTCAAAATTAGTCGCCCAATGTTACTCTTTATATTTAGATGATTATATAGCAAATAGGGTTCGACGAAAATAGTATTTTTATAATAATTTATAAAAATGTTTTCAAATCTTTTGTCCTTAAAATTTTCAAATCTTCTGGTCTGTTGGGGGTAGGTCTGCTTTATTATAACGTCCGTAGACATTTTCGAAATTTTCTCAAAAGTTACTCCAAATACATTGGCTGTCAGGCAAAAATGACACAAGCGAAACTCTACTTTCGTTTTCAACAGACCAACTGGTCCCCCTCTCAGTTCTCTCGCTGCTCGTCACTCTGCCTCTTGAAACTTAAGCAATTTTCAAAATGCAGTGTTAACCGTGAAAATTGGACCTACGCCTTCTATGTGTTTTTTTACTCTATTCTTGCAAGAATTTTGAAGAAAAAATTTGGAGCCGTTTTTGAGAAATTTCGAAAATGTCCGTTGGACTACATGTTAAGTCCCCCCCAAAAATTAATGAATGTTTTCCAAAATCGCAGAGCTTCGACTCAGGCCAGATGGACAGGGTTTCTTCAATTTGGAAAAATCGTACGAATAGTTAGGCGCTTGTGTTGTTCACATACACCGGACGGACGGACGTTTTGCTTTCAATTGTTTTTTCGGTATCAAGGACCCACCAAATAGGGATTCTAGCTACGCCGCGTGTTAGGGGATTTTTTTTATTAATTTAGCAACTGGTTTTATTCACTTTTTCGTTATCAGGACCGGCAATGAATTTTTTCTGCCGAAAATGCGCCGTTTTTTCGCGCAGCATTACATAACTTTACCTATACTACGTATATTATACTTCGTTATACGTACGTATACGGGAAAGTAAAAAGGTCGAACTAAAGAAAAGATGGTGACGCTAAGGAAATTTGTGCAGCAACTAATTTGTTATCTTTAGTCTAAAAACAGTAAAACTATGTATGTGACGCATGGTTGAGAAGATCATCAGCGTACGTTTTCTTAAGCTCCAGGATCCCTAAAACGATAGTCTACTTCTACCTAAAAGGCTCCTGAAACGAAAGAACACGCCATCAGATCCAGCCCTATTACTTGTACCAAACTTTTTTGTGTTTGACGCGTGAGAAGTTTGCTGCTGACAGTGGTTTCCAGGCGACATGCGAGAGCAGCAATTTCCTGTGCCACGACCTCGTTGCACTCTTGTTTGCCACGACCTCGGAATGAATAAAGGAAGGGAATAGAACATCGTACCTACAGAGCCCATTTACGGCTCCAAAAATCAAAATTTCCTCCTCACTGAAAGTATCCAGACAGTATGCGTTTCGAACTGAAAGATTTCAAACGCTTGAAATCTAATATTCGCTTTATTTTGTCTAGAAAGATCATTGAGTGCGTACGTGCTCAGAACAACAGAGCGTGCAGTTTTTGGCTTTGCCGACTCCCAACTGTCAAATAGAAAGAAAAGTGGTACATCGTTTAGTAGTTGATGGTGATTATTATATTTATAATATTTTTTATTATATTGATTATTATTAATATAATAATTATTTCCAGTAACCGCAGATATTATTCATCTCAATTAATAAACAACACTTCTTTATTTGAGGGATTCTTTAATATAAGAGTTATTTTGTTGTACAAGTTCAAAACTCTGTTTTTTAATGGCTCATAGTCAGTTTCAGACTTTTTAGTTTCAATATATTCACGTGCTGCAAAATTATTTTGTTCTAGCTGAGATAACTTTCTTTCCAAATTTCTCAACTGAATGTATGTAGCATTATCATCCAATTGTTTCTGAAACATAATATTGCTCTTGAATATTACCACGTGCTTTATAATGAGTTAGCAGTCTATCATAATTTTACGCATTTAGAAGGTATTAACGACCTTCTCTGCGATCTTCTCAGGGAGAAAGTCGCAGGTGTGCGCCAACTTTGAACACGACACGCGAATAGAAATCGAAAGCATTATCTTAGGGCGTATCATGTAGACGGTTATGTTGGTTGCAAAATAGCCAGTTAAGAAGGAGTCCACTGAATGAAATTAGATGTATATGTCGTCGAAGGTCCAGTTTCCAATTTAATTTAGAAGAGTCATATTTTTAAAAACACTTTAATACTACATAATGTGTGTTTCAAGTTTTGCATGGGCGCACAAAAAGAAGCATTAGTTCATGTATTTTCACTGAAGTTATTCCCGTTCTAATTTTCATAATTTTAGACTAGATAGACATATATGTTTTAGATTGTACCATATAATTAATGCAAGTTAGATAAATGTATTTATCAATATAGGATTAACTACAAGAATTGTATTTTTTGAACTTTTTTCATTAAAAAAATAAGAGAATTTGCTATTTTTACTGGCTTTTGCAGGGTTCTATTCCTGGGTTGATATATTCAAATTAAAAGATTATTTGTCTGAACTATCGAGTCACGACGACGGCAGCAGGATTTTCCACTCCAGCCAGTTAGCTAGGTCAATTCAGCCGCTGTCCGGGGGAGAATTCTAGGGACTGGCTGCTCTGATCGGTAGTTTTCCGTGGTATCTCCGATCAACACCAGCCGAATGCCGGATCAGTACCCTAACAAAACGGGCCACGGCCACGGACCACGGATTCCTTCCTCTTCCTTCTATCCCCTCGCCCCGTACTTACACTCACGCGCTCGTACTACACTACCATACACTCGTTTGACCAGTCGGGAGCTCTTGAGCTTGTCTCGACTTAGGCGGTGCCCGGCTGGTGGGAGAATATGCTTGGGAACCTCGCAAGTCGACGTGTAGTTCGGCGCCGGACCTCAGCATTCAGCGAGGAAAATCACCGCCATCTCCCACGTTAAAATATACACTATACGTATGGGATTAATAGCCGTAGCAGTTGACGCTCTCGGAAACATAATCAATTAATCAATTGACTGATCCATCGTACCTATCCTGCAACTAATCTACAGAATAAGTGGGAAGTAAAAAAACTAGCTAATGTGTTCCAATATTGATCAGACTTGCTCACATTATTTGCAAAAATTTAAGTACAATTATAATAATTTTGTAACAAACGATATTAACATTGCAGCCGTCTTTTGCAAAACTGTTTAATTGACTTCTTGAAATGAGGCACATGATGCCCATTTCACTAATACTATGTAACCCGGGAGGGTCGCGTGGGCGAATTTTGGACTCGAGGCCTTATTATAGTGCGATATTTCGTACTCTGCCTCTGGAGCCCATGCAGCCACGATGGAATATCACACGGTATTTCGCATCTTTCTCGGTCCTGTCGCTAGGAGTGGCATGATCACAAGCACTGCTTGATACAGTCGCAATCATGCGATACCTAGCGGTGTGACTTAAAAGACACGAAATACCGTGAAATATTCCTTTGTGAAGACGGGCCTTCAGAGGCAGAGTTAAAAAATCGCAGTATATTTCATGTACAGTTTTCTTGAAGAACATTGTGTACTCTTTCTGATTTTCAGTACTTTTTCCCATATATTTTATCTGTGAGATTCATTATTTGTTACACGATTGCAGGCTGTCTGTTAATTCTCAGAAATTTATTTTATCCCGTGAGATAAAATAAATGTACGAGAATGGGGTCGAAAAGCTCCCCCACGCCCTCCTATGTCATATTAGCGTCGACAGCAGAGCCAACTGGCACATCACCCATGGCGTCCGTGCGATAACCTCCATTTCCTCAGACACAATTAAAGTAGTCACATTAAACTTTCAGAGGGACAATACATGAAACATGCTTTCAGAAATTGCCAGAAATAAGAATTGCAGATGGAAGTTTACTTCGTATTCGCCTATACTTATAGACCTGTTTGTACAAGGTCTAGTCTGAGATCAGTGTTGCCAGGATTGACATGAGAGTTGATTTCTAAACAGTATATTTTCATTCAGAACTAACGAAAGAAGCAGAGATTCCAAGAAAGAAGACTAGCAAGACAAATTGTGAAAAGTAACTGAGAAGTTTGGACGGCAAAGCATACAGTGAACTTTAAAATTGCAAGAAAACAATAGTGTGCTAATCACATTCATTGTATGTTTGTAAAGGATGTGTAAAAATTGATTACCGCAATTTACACATACAAACTGAAATTAACATTTACCATGCATTAATATTAATGAATTTGTTTGCATTACGTGAAGAAAAAAGAATGCTTTTATGCACCAACAAATGACTTTACAAATGAACTTTGATGAATTTTACAAATGAACAATTTTTTGATTTCAAACAATGAGTAAATATACGAAGTTAAACATGTAACAGTCACATAAGTACCGAATTGTATTAATTTATGATGTTAGACCTCCATGCAAAGAAAATTTCACTACGGTCCGTTTTCTCCCAGGCGACCGTAACGCTCGTAGGACTCGTTTATCAGTTTTTGAAATGACATTCAATAGAATTTGTTGTCATAGAGCCAATGCTTGAACGCTTCATCTGCTCTAAATACTTTAATTACCACATCCATAACTGAACATTCTCATTAAAAATTTACAAACTGGTAAAAGTGGCGTAAAAATACAATATTTAAAGAATGTTTCATCTGGCACGTTAACTATCATTTCGCTACTATAATAAGAATATTTTATCTATAAAACTGCACTAAAATTCAGTTCATGACGCCATCGACAAAAAATCCTACTGCGCTGGTTTTGGGAGTTACTCTCTAGGGCTACTTCAGATTTGAGTTTTGGCTCTTCTTCTTCTTCCATCCAAATATACTGGCGATTAGGATCGTGCTTAATTCCAAAAATATATGTCAAATTCAATTGACATTTGATATTCTGTACAATTTAATCGCACGGGTCGAAATTTTCATGGTTTTGAAACGGCTTAACAATTTTTAAATGTTTATCTACGTACAGTTCTGGGTCTATTCCCTCTCATAAAACTCTAATGAAAGACAATCTTTTGAAGGAAAAAACCGAGTAGTTTTTGAGTAATTTCTGGTTGAAGTAAATGCATTTTATATATTTTTTCTCAAAATCCGATCCAGTTTTTTTCTTAAATTTTTTCACACATAGAACAGAGAGGCGATTAAAAGAACGGCGCAAGTCTTATTTTCGTTGAACTCTCTGAACTTCCGAAAATAGCAAAATTTTGAAATAATGCGTGAAAGTATGTACTGTGGTAGTACTAGTTCATATCTAGATCTAAGGAAGACAAGAATAGCTTATGTTGAATAACATTCAAATGACGTTTTCTCAAAAACGACTTTCATTATTTTGTCTTCAAAATTATGTTTGAAAATGATTTGTGCTTTTCTATAATCATTTAATTTGTAACTATTAGAGTTCTAAAAAATCAAGGAAAGTGAAAAAATGTTGGTGTTTTTGATTAAACCCGTTCGTCTTAAATTGTTTCTTATGATCTACATTTTATAACAAAACCTAAACCTAAATATTAAATAAAATTATGTATAAACTGCTGTATATTCTGCCACATCTGGGAGAGTTTTTAAGGAAATTTTTCGTTGGGTGTGGGAGTTAAGCATTTATATCTGAAGAAGCTATCATGGCAACACATTTTATATGAATGTCATTCAGTTTGAAGGTTCATCATTGATATATATGTTTGCAAGTCATTGATAATCGTTGTGCTGAAGCGTATTTGAATATACGTTTCTATTCAATAGTTTATAATTTTATGTAACAACTGCGAATAATACGAGGAAGTCAATGGTCTTTATGAGCGCATCTGCTTACTGCAACTAACCTTAAGTGTGTCATGTTTGTTTTGCATTTCAGCACTGCTTCCAGAGCCGTGCATTCTGTTCTTCCAGCATCTTGCGTTCATTTTCAAGCTGCGTTGTCTTACATCAGCTTCCCTTCGCAGCTTATCAAGATCTGATAGGGTTTGTCATTTCATTGGTCTTGACTGCATCTTTTCTTCAGCGTTTCCATTTCTAATTTAATCTTATCTTCTAGAGCTCCTATCTGCAAACATTTATTTTAATTTTTCTCTCCTATTAGCAAATATTTTATTTATTTATCCGAAAGCATACCTTGTCTAGACTTGTTTTGTAGTTGTAACTGCTCTTTGGTCAAACTTTCCAATGTCTTTTTTGACTTTTCTAACTCTCCTTCTTTGAAAGTCAAATTGTCTTTAATTAACGAAAATTCATCAACACTTGGGAGATGTCCAGCATGAACTAAGTTTTTGCTAATATGATGCAATGCATTTATCACTTGTTCCTCCAATTGAGAAATACGTGCCAGTTCTTGATTTTTACTCTCTTCAAAACTAGTTAAAAATTGTTCCATTGTTTCCTCCCGGCGACGTAATTCTCTGTATTTCTGATGTCTCTCACTTTGACTTTCGTCTAGATCCTAAAAATGTTAATGTTAAGTTAGAGACATGTTTATGTGAAAGAACGATACAAAATTTCAGTGTAATGTGAATTCACATTCTATTAATAAATAACATTTTTCATTTCATTATAGTTAAGCTTTATCTACAGTTAAAAACAGATACATTTTTTTTCAAGAAAATATTTTTGTGGACTGTTTTTGTGGTTTGTTTTTGCTCACTGAGCTAGTAAGGGTAGTAAGAGAATGGCGACTAGACAGTGTGTTTTGTCAAGGGCTACAGGAATGGAGATCGCAAGGCAGGCGGACGTAGTACAGGGGGGCCGACGTCTGATGAGGTATGGACTCCTTTGTAGAGTAGAGTAGATCGTGACTACAGTAGGTAGAATATTGTTGACGAGGCTGTCTTATATGGTGGTATATACAATGCAGTCAGCGTTCATGTTGTGGAAAGTCGCTTACACAACAGAAGAACTACGCGCAAATGAGCAGAGACGCAGAATTGGCGGGGATCGCCAACCATCGCGATTCCCAGCGACAATACGATCGAAATTAATGTGTGAGGCTGAACAGATGTTGGTTCGCTTGATAGATTGGTGATTCCGGGCGCGTCAGCTGCTAAGGTCGTAAACTTGTTGACCAATGAAGAATTGTTCCTGATTGTCATATATGATTGTTAATAAAACTTATCCAATTTTATTTATGACAATCCTTTATTATTCACTATTTACACTTACAACGTTTCGTAACGTGTTTTTGTTAAATCAGGTTCCTAAAATGAGGAACTGTTTGTCCCATTTTGTTATTTGGCAGTTTCAACGGTGAAACACTCGAGAACACATAGTGAACTTATCAGCGACCTCCCCCCCCCCCATGTGTTCTAAAAGAATATTCGAAGAATAAATATAAGGTCGTTAGCCCCGTAGTGTAGTGCACATTTTTCCTCTGGAGGTGGTAGTGGTCTTCCCCCGCTGCAAGGCGAGATCCGGCACCGACCTACCGTCAGCTAGCGGGGTTTTTCCCCGGGGACCTCCCACCAGAGAGGCCATCGCCCCAGCCGGACGAGCTCTAAGCTCCTTACCGGTCTCGCAGTATGTGTGGTAGTGCGTAAGTGTGTGTAGTGAATGTACCAACAACGTCTCGTCATAGACTCTTACGAGATCGTTGGCATCATTCATCTAAATTGTTATAATCGTAGAGAATTTTATATTAAATTTTTGGCGCCAGTGGCTACGTTAATTAACCAATACTTCAAAGCTAATTTCAACAAATGTCGAAATTCACTAAGGGTCAATGGGTTCAGCCACAAAAATCAACATCTGACGTTTCCCTAAAAGTCTTAGACACTATGTTCGTTTCCGAAACCTCTTCCTATGAAATTCTCAAAATAATCGGTAAATTAAAAAATAAATATTCGGCCGGTTTAGATGAATTCCGGATTGTTTGTTAAAAGACGTGCGCGCCAGCCATTATACACCCGTTAAACTCACATATTTATGCATCCTTATGCACCGGAATTTTTCCAGATATTTTTAAAACAGCTAAGATTAAGCCGCTCTCAAAAAAGGCAACAAAAATGAATTCAAAATTATCGGCCAATTTCTCTTTTGTCCAGTTTTTCAAAAATATTAGAGAGACTTTTTTATGTGCGAATGGAACCTTTCTGAATAAACACGACGCGTTTTCAAATTGCCAACATGGATTCCGGAAATCAAAATCTACGGAAACAGCCATTTTTTTTTTCTTAAAGGATGTTGCCTCATCATTGGATCAAAACGAAGCAACTATTGGAATATTTTTAGATCTTTCAAAAGCTTTTGACGTCATTGATCATAACATTTTACTTTCAAAATTACCTTCGTATGGAATCCGTGGTATTGCTCTAGATGGCTATGTTCGTTACCTTAAACAACGATCTCAGAGAGTAGAAATACCTTACTGGAATGATGGAACTTTATGTACACACCCTTTCCGGTTCTTTGCCAATTGCACGTGGAGCCGCAAGGATCGATTTTAGGCCCTATTCTCTTCCTATTAACGTAAATGACATGCCCTTAGCGATTCGAAACGGAAGAACAGTTCTCTTTGCGGATGATACAAATATTCTTTGCAACAAAGAAACCGTAAATAGTACAATATCAGACGTTTCAAATTGGTTCCGTAATAACAAATTAAAAGTAAATGAAAATAAAACAGTTTCAATGCAGTTTTCCATATCAAATAAAAAATTCTGTACTCCATTGAAAATGAACGGTGTGCCATTGACTGATGTTAATGTAACAAAAATTTTTAGGTCTATCAATTCAGTCAAACCTCAAATGGAATGCCCACTTAAATGAATTGAACACAAAATTAAGTCATTATGCTACGCGTTCAGAATTCTTTCAAATTCCGTCAGCCTTCATACAGCTCGTTGTGTATATTTTGCCAATGTTCACTCCCGCCTGAGATATGGCATAATATTTTGGGGAAACACATCTTATAGCTCACCAGACTTTCAGATTACAAAAAAGAATTGTACGAATAATAAGCAAACCAACCCACGTGATTCTTGTAAGTCACTCTTTATTAATCTAGGAATTTTACCATTACCTTGTCTCCTGATTTACGAATCAGTAGTTAGTTTTTGTCAAAAATGACTTACTTAAGGACGGAATATATTTTCAGCAAACGCCGATGTCTATAAGTATAACACACGACGTAGTAATCATATTCACCAGGTGGCAGTATCAACAGCTCACTACAAAAAATTCACATACAATTCATGTACATTACTCTACAACACTTTGCCAGAAGACATTAAACGATTAAATTCCATAGAAAAGTTTAAGTCCCAATGTAAAATCTTTTCTGCTGCATAACTGTTTCTATACAATCGAGACTATACCGAGCATCAAAAAGGAAAGTAGAATTAATTTTAACAATGATAGTTAATGTAATTATTTATCATTTGGACTGTATAATTCTCTAAAGAACCTGTAACAAGTATTGTACCACAGTTTCTGGGTTGATGGCCCATCTCGATCAGGTTTTTCGTCCAGTTCCCTGATCCTGAGCAAATGCTGAGATGGTCCCTTGTTTTGCTTCTGGACATAAATGTGTAACTTCATTATTTGTGCACGTCTTCGAATTTCAGTGGGAAATATATTTTTAAATTATCGTTTTCATATTATCGCGGCAAAAAGTATTATTCTTTCATGAAGAAAACATGAGGGTTCAGGCAGGAATTTATAGCTAATTTACCTTGAAAATATATTTTATTATATAGGAGCGAATATTTTGTCAACAAAACTCGAAAAAAAACTCTCTTTTCTGTATTCAAATTCGACTAGAATATGGTTTAGGATAGAGATCACAGAATATGAAAAACGTGCAAAAAATTCACTTCTCCCCATAGCTCGTCATACGCAGTTTTTAAACTGTTTTGGACGTAAATAAATAAATAAATAAATAAAATAAAAAAAGTTTTCGTTTGTGCAGAATCGGGTGAAAGAAGTGTTTTCCTTCTAAACAATCTGGGGAGAGCGGACAGGAGGTGTTTCTTCTACAAAGCGATTAAAATATTTGATTTATTATTGCCTGGTGGACCTTTAGTAGCGTTATAGAGGATGGATTACATTTCGGCAAAAGTATAAAGTATCACTAATCATTGTGGACACAAAGGTCATGTTTCTGAAAACGTAGTGAAAATGTTATATTCACTGTTTCGTGTTTGCAGGATTATATGAAAGATTCTATATGACCTGACCTTAAATAACATGTAATCACTGAATGTTTACTTCTGAAAGGACACAGGTGAGAGACAATTGATGGCCATTGAGATTACGTACACCTCAACAATAATTCAATAGTCTATTGTTATTCATATTTAAAAACACTCTTCGAATTTCAGAAAACTCGCTATATTAGTGTCGTAATACTCATATGTTTTTTTAAATGAAATGTCGAATGCTTAGATAGATTACAATCACACAACGAAAATAATGAACAAATGAAGGCCGAAAGCGTTCGTTCTATTCATTTGATTTTATTAAAATAGGTATTTACATTATAAAACCGGTTAGTAATGCAAGCGATTAAAAACATCTGGGGTTCACCATCTTCATGTGAAGCAAAAATCACGAAATTTGGTTGAGTGGCTGGCTCAAACTACTTTGTAAACGAGCACACTTTGTGTTTTAAATATAAATGTACTTGCAACTTCCAAATAGGGGAGGTTTTAAAGAAACTGAACCTATACCATACTTATAAATCCATTTTATTCTATTCGAGCAAACAAGTAACCTCAAAATTAAGTAATTTAATGATATCCAGGACGGACACTATAGATCTTACTCCTGGCTTATTTATCCAGTATCAACTCAGAAGCGTCTAATTTAACAGAGCTATGCGTGACCTATCTATCCATCAATATAATTATGTACATCGATTTTCGGATAGAAATTGCAAGTTCTCGTCTCCACCCGCCACAAATCGTAACCAACTGTGAACAGCACTAACACATATTTATTCTAACGTTGTGTACGAAATTACATAAGCAAAGAACATTAAGCACGGATTTTAGACCATTGTTCGATATCGATTGGTGTAAGATGGTTCAGGTGATTCAAATACTTTTTGCATGTACTAGTTTAGTGTAGGAGGAAGAGATTCTATCAGTATACAACGAATGAACCACAATATACATATTAATCCAAAATGCACATCAATGATTCTTGTTACGGGACCAATAGAGCATATCTTCATAAGATTGGTGTATAGAAGGCCCAACATGCAGATGTCTCGAAGAAGTGCAAAATATTCAGAAACATGTCTTTTATAAAGACTTGGACAGAAATGGCAGCATCTAAGAGAAAGAATTAATACAAAAGGAGGAAGCTAGCCAGGGACAGAAGAGAACTAGGTCAGAATTTGTATCGTGGAATTCAGTATGTATTATGACAAAACACCATGAAAACAACTAACAGAACAGAAAATGCTTAGTGTACTAATAAAGTAAAAAAACGCATTGCATAGTTACAACATAATGAAACCACCAAACTTCTAATTGCTTGTAACATGAGGGGTGTTTAAATGAAAAGATACGAAACATCTTAACAACCAAACCAATTGAAATTTTAATATGCCGCTCGGGATAACGTAGTGAGACATCTAGGGACGCGAATGTGGTATCCAGAGAATGTGGTTGTGCGCATGCGCGGACGCCCGCCACATGACGGAAGAGAGAAGCAGGCAGTGAGTGTCCGTCCAATTGACGCGGGTAGTGCGTGTGAGAACAACATGGCGTTCACATTTGAAAATTCGTCGATTAAGGAGCAGCGAGGTGGTATCAGATTTATCATCAATGAAAGATCAGTGGAAGCATGCGTCATCACCTCCTCCTAAAAAAATTAATGGCTGTGCACTCAGCAGGCAAGGTAATCCTCACCGTCTTTATTGGACGTCCGAGTCCGATACTCATCGAATTCTCGAGCACGGAAAAACCATTAACAGTGACGTCTACTGTGGAGATACTCCGTACCCTACGCAAGTCCATCAAGAGCAAAGGGCCTAGGCGGCTCACGGAGAGAGTGATTCTGCTCCAAGATAACGGCGCGTCCACACGTTCCAGGGGTTCACACAAAGTGTACTGGCCAAGTTCAAGTGGGAGCAGCTTGAGCATCCGCCCTGCAGCCCTGTCATGTCGCCCTGTGACTTCTATCCGTTTGGTCAACTAAACAAACATCTCAAAGGGAAGCGCTCAACTAGGACGACGAACTGAAGAATACATTAGAAGATTGGCTTCCTGTCACAGCCACAGGAATTCTGGGAACAGAGAATTATGTTATTCAGTGGAATAGTTGTGCTCATGCCTCTGATGATTACTTTTGAATAAAGAACTTCAATTATACCCACAGGTCGTTTCGTACCTTTTCATTTGAACACCTCTCGTACATACTAATATTGCAATCAAATGGGGCATACTGAATAAAGTACGTGTTTAAACAGACCCTTTGTTATTATTTTGTTATAATTAAATTGTTTTTTAAATTAAAGTTTTTTGCATGAAACCCGATGACATTTTCAAACTTTTCTGAAATTGTCTCCAAATTTGTCTTTGAATATTTTTCTTATATTCCTCAGATAGAGCAAAACTAATGGAAATGAACTGGTCCGATTTTCGTTTGATTCTCTAAATTTTGAAAACTGCAAAGTTTAATGTTTTTCGGCTGACCTTACAACTAGAAATATTGAAATAGAGACCTTCTTTCACGAAGTATATTCTTAAAAATTAGATTGCAAACAAAATGATGCACATATTTTTTTTCCAAACATAAGTAGCTTTCGCGTAATTTTGTGGAAATATATAATATAAAAATAAATATAACTAGCGTACCCGTGCGAGAACTCTCGCATGTTAAATCCCACCCTTCCCTATCCATTTGTCTATCCTTTCCATAAAGGAGAGGAACTACTAATGTACTTACAGAATATCAAACAAAATAACAATGCAATTGATGTTTGAAACAAATTTTCAATTAAAGTTATTCAACATTATAGAGAGATGTTCTTGGAACAATTCATACTTCTTTAAAAACATTTGAAGAATGTTTCAATCTTCCTTGAGAGTTAGCTTTTCGCTTTCCTTGATAGTCAAATAATAGAAAAGGTTTTTACTCTTGAGAAAGCCAAGTAAAGTAGTGCGAAAATACCGGATCGGGCAAGAACAGACCTACTCATTGCAATATTATTTAACTTTCCTTGATTTGTTATGAAGAACCGAGTGGGTTTTGGAGACGCAGGAGCTTGCTGGGGTGAGAAAATTGAAAAATTATTTGTATACTAAAAAGTATTGAATTATTTTCTGCGTCCTTACGTACCTCAAGAAAAGCAATTCCGAGCCAAAAAAATAATCAAACTAATGTTTCACCTTTGAGTACTAAATACCATTTGTTAGCATTAGAAACAATTTAGTAGGCATTAGTAAGCCCACTTCGGTACATGGAATGTTGCTCAAACGATGTTTGCATTTTTAATATCTTAACGAACCGACACCTGAGTTTAATATCAAACGGTGTTATTTACAATATGAGTTTGCAGTTGGGCGTTGGTGTACATACTTCCAGATACCGCCAACATTTAAATCGTGCGTTTGGACTGCGATCGTTGGCAGTTGTCGGGTGACTTGCACTATACTTTCTATAATTTTAAATTTTAGTGTTTAATTGATTCACGTAGTATTGTAGGCTAGCGCGTTTTGATTTTTGTTTTCCATTTATTTCAAGCTATTTTACTTTAGCTACTTTAAAAAGTTTTTCTTTGTGTTGTGCCATAGCACAAGTTTTCCCCCACTACCTCTGCGTACCTGTGCGAGAACTCTCGCATGTTAGACCCCACACTCATCCTATCCTTCTATTTCATTCTAAGAGGGAAAGTAGTTAACGAAACGTGTTTATTTGTTTAAAATCTATAAAGGTAACTTGCAATGTACTACACAATTACAAATAAAAATAAAAACAATGCAATTAATGTGTAAAAAGAAATTTTCAATAAATATTTATTCAATATCATGGAGAATTTGCTTCGGAACAATTCCACAACTTACTTAAAGACATTTGAAGTAATTATTCAATATTCTTTGTCAGTTAGGTTTTAGTTTTTCGTGATAGTCACAAAAATATTAGCTTTTTACTTTTGAGAAAGCTACGTGTCTGAACCTGTTGACTTGAAAATTTCATCGAATGATAACGAAAATATTGGTACAGGTAAAACACAAACAGTCTTCACTCTTCACTGAACACCCACATCCTCCACAATTAAGTACACAGCACTTATAGACCATGAAAAAAACGTTAATTGAATAGTTTCACTACACGCATAAGAAACAATCTTCATAGGTATAGGTATCAAGCAACTATAATAGTACTTCTAGTTGTTGCTGGAGAGCAAATCTTGAATTAATGATTATGCAAATAAACCTCGTCAGACTGCACAAACTACGGTGTTAACAGAAAGCGTAAATAAAGATTGTCGAATCTAAGCCTTCTAAGCGTGTCGCCCCAAAATTGCTACCAGCAGGAAGGCTGAAATATTGAGGTGGCCTTGATAGTATTAAAGCGTGGAACCGAAAAGTAATTGAATGGATCGAAGAATGTCTCATCTTGTAGATTATGGTGTGAAAAACGTTTCTTTGAGGCCTTTGGCCTCAAAATTTTACTTTTAAGGCTCTAAAACGCTTTGTTTATGAGTTATTTGCCGATGTAGGTTGACATGTGATGCGTTTTACATGAATATTTCGATGCGTTTTTTTAAGAAATCATCCATATTTTTAAAGTCAAAGTAGAATTCGTCAAGTCTCCGTGAAATTCTTTCTTTAGAGCCCTCATTTATAAAGATTGGTTGCGTGTGAGAGCCGGAACCCAAAGGTATACTACTGAAATAATACAGGAGACGATTTATAAACAAGATTTTCTTTAAATCGCCTCTAATTGTTTTCTTTAAATAAATTCTCAGAACAAATTATATTATTAAATATAATTGCAGCTGGTCCAACTTCTTTGAATTACTAATTTTTGAAATTGCAAAAGCTTTTAAAATATTTATGCGTCTTGCCCACAACTACAATATTAAAGTTGGGAATCTTTGAGACATGACAAAAAGTTTGACATGAACGTGCAAGTAACCCATTCGTAACATGGATTTTTAGTGTTAGTCGTAGCTCTAATTAAAATACATAAATGTTTGTAAGCCACCTAAAAGGAATTTGAAAGTGAAATGTATCCTCATTATATCAAAACGTTGGCCAGAGCGTTTAATAAAACTTTGTTAATAGGCCCAAATACTGTTGTCAGGGGGCCTGGCATTTAAAGGAAGCACACGCATCAAGGAGCGCTATGTTTACCTCAATACTGTGCGATGGTGAGCTATTAAATGTGACATTTTGCCTCAGGATTAATTGTCGCCTGGAAAATGCCGTAAGGCACGTATTTAGTGTGAGTTGAAATAGAAAATGATTAATCATAATCTTTTTGAATAAGTTGATGAAGATATAGCGAGTTACAAGTTTAACATAATTTATGTATACTTACGTTACAAGTAATTTAAAGTGAATATTAATTTTCTTTTAATTAGGTATCTGTTGTTGTGTGGATTATAATTTGATTAACACAAACCAGTGTCTTATTTGTTCCGTAAATTTAATTTTATTGATTCAACGTAACCTACATACGATATTAGTGATGTGAAGTTCATGCTGAAAAATAAAGTAATAAATTGGTTACTAATTCTTCAGAGCACATTATTAATTTGTATAGTAAAAAAAATTCTAATTAAATTCACACTAAGCAAATACATTAAGACCTCTATGAAATTGGTGTGGCGTAGTCTAATTAATTTCATAAATAAGTCACTATAAGAACTTAGTTTATTGTTTGTATTGATATTAGTAAGAAAAGTTTGAAACAGTGACTATGGAAACAGAAAAAGTATTCTAATTACTGGAACTGAGGAAGTGAGAGTGATGTATTTGTTGAGGTTGACACTGATTATTGGCGGATCTTTTAACTGCCTAGTTCACAACTCTGATATTTTAATAATAAATAAATACGTAATTAAAAAAACAAGAAACAATCAATGAGTCGATCACAAATAAATCGATTGCCAATAAACAAAATCAAATAATCAAGACTGAATGTGTCTGACAAACCAGACTAGTTTCAACGGTCTTTCATGAATACAA
>JAHLJT010005772.1:0-15197 GCA_031308135.1 Acheta domesticus
CAAGGGGTCCCAGAGGATGGAAAGAGAACTAGGAGATGGGGGTGGGGATGGTCTTGGGCAGGACACTGCCCAAGTTTTGTGAAATGATGTGTTTTGCAAGGCTCACTACCGATGCATGTTTTCCGACAAGGTTCAGTGCTACGACCATGTCGGGTGAAGTTTTTCTGGAGAAAGTTTAGCTCAAACAATTTAACATGTGTGCTCTCAGATGCAGTTTCAATTGGTTGTTTGCGTGACTAATTTCTTTGCCTAGTGTGGGCTTGTTGTACCAGAAGGTCAGAGTCGAGACTACAATGTTCGTGTTTGGGCGGCACGTTGTAATTTGTCAACATGTTCTTCAGGATAAAGTGACCACTAAAATTAATGTCATTCTTTCCTCCTATGATAATGACTGTTCCCGTTTGGTGAGGGTTTTTGTGTGCGTGTCCAACTCACTGTCACGTCGGCAAACCTCCAGTTAGGTTTAAACCACACACATGGCAGAGAAATTGGTTGGGAGTTTCTCACTGAGCAGGGAGGAGATTTGTCGCCCATGGCTATCTGCTAAAATGAGTACCTTTTTGATGGGCTCAGTGGGAATGTTCTTGCTTTCTTGTGAGCCAGTTTGCGCAACTCTACGTGTCTTTGTTACTTTGCGCTTGCTAGCCTTTTGCGTTGGTTTGTGAATGATGAATGTTGGTTTGTGAATGTCGATGATGGGTGGGGGTGGTGAGGATTGGGAAGGCAAGTGAAACTCATTGTAGTAGTCTAATACAGAAAATCTGTTTTGAGTCGTGATTGGTGGTGGTGATTGTGTTTTTGCTTCCGCGAATGGACGGTTGGAGGTTTTTGCGGTGTTGCCTATTGTTGTCCAACCGTCTGTGTTTTGAACGACCTCTTCCAGCCTTCGGATATGTTCATCTAAATTACAGTTGATGTGTGGTGAAGGCTTTCAGAAGATCGGCTTTGAGAGCGGAGAGAGTAGAGAGGTATAACGATTAGTAGCCATGTCACGAATGCGTGTCAAGTGCGTGGTAAATATGGAAATAAGTAAATAGATAATTCAGAATACTATAAAAAACTACTACCTAAATATCTTTTAAATTTATTTGTATTAACGTATTTAATTACGTTGTGTATTTATTTAAAAATAACGGTGATCTGATTCTAATAAGTATTTAAATGTGATTAATTAAATTCAAAAAGCGTTCAGTGTGTTAATGTAATAGATTGAAGCTGCAAACTAATAATTATCATTAGATTACTATACTTTACCTATTGAAAGGCCACGAAATTCACCACTGCCACAAATTTAAATATAAAGTTCAAGTCTTTCGGTTACTGTAGTAGACGAAACTTTGAATTTTTGTTTCACAATGTTTTCACAATTTCACAAATTAAATGTGCAAGAGAAAGGAGAAATTGAAAAATGTAAAGAAATATCAAGATTTGTGACATCATGTAGATCTGTGTGTCACATTATCCATTGCATAATACATATTTTTTGCAGAATTTAATTATGTCTACGCAGATAGTAGTTTCGTTCACTCGATAGGATTGCTCTAGACAATTATGGTCCCAATTCCATGCATTAATGTCAATTAGAGGTAAAGATGGTAAAATGAGCAATGTATATAACATGAGCCTCCTTAGTATCTGTTCACACATTGCACCTATTGTAGCAGGAAAGATTTAACTACGAGTTTAGTAATCCTTTTTGCCATCATAGCTCTATGGTTCAGATGTGAATGAGAGCTGATTTGTAACAGGTGTTCTTGATCTGCGCTGTCCGGGTGACGCCGCGTCGAAGGTTGACGGCACCTCAGCCAGATCATGACTCTGGCATTTTCTAGGTTCTAAAAAACTTGGAAGGTAAGTCTTAGGCTTTTAATATTTCTGTTGAGACCGTACAATTTTAATTTCCATGACAAGCAACTACTCGACATTTTCTCAGTTCATCTTCCAATATAAGTTTTGTTCTAAATTTTGCTAGAACTGCTCTTTCCGAAGGTTATTAAACACAAGAAGCCTTTCTAGAGTAGGTCTTGGTACGAGAAACTTTCTGAAAGCCTTTTCGAAATTAATTCCCTTGCTCTTAACTTCGTTGCCCTAACCTGTCTTCAATATCACAGCAATATTACAGCACAATACTGAATGATCATTAACTGTGGATTATTATTTTAAGTATTGCTCGCTATAATGTCCTGATCATTTTGAAGATGCGTTTTCCATTTTTGCAATATTGTAATTTATACTCATTTTTGTTTCTTCTTGTAATGATAGTTTTGAGATATAATGTTTCCACTTGTTTTTATCTTAATGGTGTGGTCATGTTTTATCAATTTTTGCAAAGATATGTATTCTTGTAACTGGATTTCTGTGATTTCATTTGAAACTGATTTTTATTTGTTTTTGTTTTTTCTTGTAATGCCCACTGTAATTGGGGCTCAGCCCTACTGTGGGTAATTAAATAAAAAAATAAATAAAATTGTCCGTTATTGTATCAAAATATCCAAGGGAGTACGGTTCTCCAAAATATGCAAGGACGATATGTACGATTAGACCGGTCGTGTCATCTAGGCAACGCCACATACCTAGTGTCTAAATACTTAGCACAATAATAAAAATTGTTTATAGTAGATGGTTACACATACACGGAAAATAATAGTTTTGAGTTCCCC
The DNA here is from genome assembly GCA_031308135.1 of Acheta domesticus. Taxonomy (NCBI): domain Eukaryota; kingdom Metazoa; phylum Arthropoda; class Insecta; order Orthoptera; family Gryllidae; genus Acheta; species Acheta domesticus. Next base: position 2,661 of record JAHLJT010005772.1, read on the forward strand.
AAAAAGTGGCACCAGTTAACATAGATGGAAATGATTGCATGATATCTCTCGACATGAATCTATATTCCCTTCAATCCCGCACAGTGGGATTTCGAGGTGAAACACAATGAAATGACAGTTAGATTTCAATAAAAAAACGTACCCCCACTTGTTTAAAAAAGAGCTGGAATTGTGCAAACATCCACATATAATTACCGCTGGGCTCTCACGTAATGTATGGTTTCTTTTCTCATTTCTATTATTCTAGTTTAAGAAAAGAACTTGTACTACTCAATTCCATTGCTGCTGCTATATTTACTTTTTATGAGTTAATAAGAACCCCTAACCTCTTCCAAACTCTTCCCAACCAAGTAAATATTTCGCAGATGTGAACACAGAACACTTTGTAGCCAAAATAGAACTGAAAGGTCCTAAGAACCTAAACACATGCAGTTTCCAGACTATACAGCGACGCGTTGGAACTTGAGTGGACATTCCTGAACAAATAATGGGTCAAGAAGAAATGCAAAGCTCGCCATACAATGAAGTTCTTTTGCAAATTACGTTAGTTGCACTTTGCTCTACAAAATGAACTTTTTACCTAACGAGCGACAGATTGTATCCAGAAACAAAAGAAATGCATTTACTATTCGTCAGCCAAAACCTCACCTAAAGTTCTCGCGAAAAGATAAATCAATGTTTTTGCACCAACCCCTGGATTATTGTAACAAAAGGAATCTTAAAAAAAGAAAGGAAGGCTAATTTAATAATCTCAATTGTAGCACATAACTACAGAACTATTCAATTAAGTATTATTTATTTATACTATAGTTAGATGAATTTTATCTTCCGCCATATACAAGCAAATTTCAAATATGTTCTTATAAAAGCACTGTACTGGTTTTACAATGTGCTCGTACTTTTTCACGTATTTGGTTCTGTACAATGAAAATCACGCACTGTAATTTGAGCAATGTTTTAAGTTTTATACAATTTCATTTCATATTTTCATTGATGGACTAGGAATCTGTCGTAGCATAGAAAATAATGATTTGCCTGAAAGTTAATAATTAAGCACGTGCATTAAGCAGGGAGGATCACGGGCAGCGTACTACCTTCCCGTGTTGGGATCCTGGGTTCGATTCCCATCGCGGCAAAAGCAGAGTTGTAGCTTTCTTTAAAATCGTGTCAGTTTCTATAGCAGTTTGTCGATCAAAAGCTCAGGCAGGCGGAGTTTGCTAGTTACGGTGAAGGAATGAGCCATGTTTGCCACATGGCTCTCTTATCCCCACGCGTGGGAATTACGTAGGACCAGGCCAGGTGGGCATCGTTATCTAGCCGGCAAAGTCGGTTAGTAGACGGAAAATGTTAGTAGACGGAAAATGCCAAATACATACACGCAATACAGTGAAATATTAACATAAAAATACGTGAAAATGTTATTAGAAAACAAATTCAATACGATGAAAATTAAACATATAAAGAAAATATCTGTACGTAATATAATGTTAGTATACACTTCTCCCACGGTCATTAATTGCGAACCATTCTAAATGAAAAACATTCCCGCAAGTATTTCAGAACAGTACTTATCCGAAATTATATCCGTCTCAGCCCATTGCTCTTTTCATTCTGTATTCCAGTGATGAAAATTCGTCAAATACGGTTGCCAGATGTTCACTATCGGAGCGAATTGTTCACTATTTCTATCTCTGATTCACTAGTTAAAAGTGGAAATAGTAAACTTGTAAAAAAATCTTATCCAATAACGAATAAAACAATTTATTGTATCGGTGAACAAGGGTTAGTAGAGCTTTTAGTAGATATTATAGCATGTTTTTAATCTCGATTAGAGCTGACTTTCCTCTGAAGCCAATCATGGATATTGCTCAGGTCCATTGCAGTTGTCTTGGTTTGATAACCATTCGTAATAATCGTCTTTATTCAAGTGCTCAGCACTGCAAACGTAAGCTAAAAGTGGGTTTCAGAAATGCCTTTATGTATACACTACTTTAACGAACTCCTCATGAGTGCTAGTCCTAATGTGGCACAGAGAATTTATTTGAAAATTTGAACTAATGTGTAAAAGATTTATTCCATTTTATACAAATGCAAAGTTCATCTTCGCACTTGGCTGTGTTTTAAATAAATAAAGATAATGTATCATTCTTACTCAAAGAAACCCTTCTCTCCCCCCGTTCACTATTATTCTGAAAACATTTCTGGTAACTCTATCTCTAAAACGGTCCCATTAATACAATTTCTCCTTAACAAGCTTTATCTGTGTACACAATATGTTGTATCCTATAAGAAAATAAATCAGTTCAAGTTAGAACAACAATTTTATTCCAAAATCCAAAATCATATGTCCAAAATACAAAGGCAGAGTTCGTCCGCCGGGAGATGTAAACGAGCAAGTTGTCGTAGATGCAGAAATTCCGATGTGCTGTTGTCCAATTCAGTGAGGGTAAGCGTGACGTATTTTCCTCGTAGACTGCAGAAAGCGACGCTTCGGATCCGAACGCCTGACTCCAACTGCGTACTGACTCCAACTGAGTACTGACTCCAACTGCATACTGACTCCAACCGCGTGCTGATTCCAACTACGACTCCAATAGGTGCTGTGGCGCGGCTCCCCGCTTATGTAGTGCCGCTTGGGGAGGGGAGGGGGCGCCACCGGCCCCTCGTTCACTCCGCAGGGGAAGTCCCACCGTTCGCTGTGATCCGTCGGGGCCGTAACCCGGCCGCTTATCGCCGGCGGCAACCGGCGTTGCAACTAGCGCTCCTTCTAGCGTCAGCGCCCGATCTACCAGCGTTGGCAGGCAATAGCTCGTAGTGTTGCCTTCGTGGCACGGCCACAGATGCCACACAATGCAACCACAGTTTTCGTTACATTATTTTAGAGAAGACTAATATCGAAGTTTAATAATAAAAGACTCAAGAAAATTGAGGAACTAAAATAATAAAACCCTCTACGTATACATAACTATAAAATTAAAACAAAAGCAAAAATATCTAAGTACAAAAAATATAACTAAACGACGGGCAGTTCTCATGTTCTCAGAAGACAAAGTACAAATACGTTCATAGCTCCGACTATCGAATCTTTGTACATAGAAAATTTTCAAGGTTTTTGGCGGCTAATTAATGCTCTTGCAAGAACCAGAGTTGGGTGAAATTCAGAGCCGAAAATATCATGCTACAATGCAGAGGGATCATCCTTTCAAAATTGAACCGATAAGTGAAGGACAGATATTGCACAATATTGATTTCTGAATTGGTAGATAATTGATTGGAACAACTTACTCCCACAAGTCTTTAAAGCATTTCCTCCCACTTGATAACTGGTAGAACGAAGTGAGATGTAATACAATTAAATATGCAATTGTCATCTCGTTTTTGAATAGAAAAAAAAATATTAAAGAAATTTATAAAAATTTTACATCAACGCCTTTACTTCGTCAACAAACATGTTAATATGTTCTATAACTTCTTTATTTAATTCTATCAATAAAATGTTAAAATTAAATAAGAAATTCAGCGTATTGAAAGTATTATCAGTTTATTACGGAATTAAGAAGATAAGGTGTAGTGTAAGCCATAATGTACGTCTCTTCAGAAAAAATAGCTTCCCAACATCATTTGCAACGAATTTCAGAAGTATTGCGTGTGCGATCAAAACATGCTGTAAGCAAATTGCAAAATAATTTGCATTTTAAAAGATTAACTATAACATACAACGAGAATTAATACTCACAGCAACGTAAGTCCCTTCAGATACCAATTGATGTTCAGCTCACGATTATTTCGGGGTCACGTCAGAAACCAATTATTCTACTCCTGTTTAGTCAATGAGCTTCAAGTGGAATTTCATGACTGGCGGGTGTGACGAGAGAGAGCGAAGTTGGTTCGGAAGCGGCGTCGGTCCCTCTATGCATTTCGCGTGGATCGCACTGCATTCGACCTCGCACAAACCCGCATGCGCCCGTGGCATTTGCGTCAACCACTCTAGTCCTATTGTTTACTGAAAAGCACTCCTGTCTATTATTGTAATGGAAGCTTTATGAAAAAGAAAATTTTACATCACTGGTAATCATATGCTGGTGAGTCGTGAATTATCTCGGAGCCGATTATTCACTTAATGGTCAATGTAAAAGGGTTTGCAATTTTTGATATTAATTTTCATAATTATATCAAGAAAATGTTAAAATGAGAATAATTACAACGTATATATGTAAGAAAATATACTTTTTTCTTCGATGCTGAATATTAGATTAGATTTATTACTAATTCTGGAATTAAGTTTGAGGACTTGGTCGCAGAATACACTAATTTAACATTACATAACTTAACAATTTTCTAATTAACGTGAACATGTCACCGTGCGAGCTTTCGTAGCACTCCATTTCACCACACTTCACTTCACCGCACTGTTGATCACTGAGCTGTAATGTCTTTCTTACACATTATTTTTCCTCAAATTCACAACGCCACTACACTTCACTACACAACACTGCACATAATTATTATTATTATTATTATTATTATTATTATTATTATTATTATTATATTATAATAATAATAATAATACAACTTACTTCGTTTAACAGACTAGTAAATTAACAATATTAAACATATTTGTAATACACATATCAACATCTAGGAAACTAATTTATTTTTAAATTTACTCAGGCTTGCAGGAAAGGGATCAAAGATTGTCACGGGCAAACCGTTCCAGCCTCTAATAGTTCGATTCGCGAATGAATATTTCTCAACGTCCATTTTCTGAGTTCTTCACTGAATGTTGTGCCTGTGATGCGCTCTGCCGAAATATGTAGGTTTCCCTAATCGAATTTAAATTTCTTTGCACGCTGGAAAACCTGTATATGCTTTATACATTGCATTGAAACGCGACTTTATTCTCCTTCTTTCGAGTGACTCCCATACTCCTTTATTCTTTGTACACCTGAAAGTAAATTTTGATGCTCTATGTTGGACCTTTTCTAGATTCCTTTGCTACAGAATTCTGTATGGGTCCCAACCAATCGCGCCATATTCTAATATGGATCGCACTAAAGACATACAAGTATATGCTAGTTCTTTTGCGCTCACTGTGCTCTTTTTCAGAATCCGCTTAACAAAATGCAAAGATCTTCGGGCTTTCCCTACAACGAAATGTAATTGATTTTCCCAGATTAATTACTTAATATTTAACTTACAGAAATGTATATTACTTGATAAATATTAAGGTAAATAATAATAAAACCTATCGATGTTGTTTGCCTGATTTCCAAAATAAAATTTTGAAAGATCTTAACCCTGCTGTACTGTTCGGGACCCGAGAAAAGAAAGTTCCTTTTTCTGTAAAAGGTTTATTTGACAAGTAAGCGATTAGACCCTTTATGACTGATTACTCCTTGTTTACATTTCATTTTTTAAGCGAAAAATTTGTCATAGTTTTCTCATAATATCACATTTTACATATGTACAGTTTGGGTCTATTTGACCTGGCATGAATATTTTGGGAATTCAAACTCGAATTTTGTGTAGTATTACTGTATTTCAACATTTATCAGATTCAAATTGAAATGTAGGTTAACGGATCATTGTTGTATTTTTACTTTCCCGTATACATACATACGTATATACGGAGTATAGGGAAAGTCCTGTGGTAGTGTGCGAAGAAACGGCGGATTTTCGGCAGAAAAAATTAATTTCCGGGTCCTGATAACGAGAAAGCGGATAAATCCAGTTGCTAAATTAAGAAAAAATCCTCTAACACTTCGTGTAGCCAGAATCCCTGTTTTATGGGTCCTAAATAGCGCAAAACCAATTGACAGCAAAACGTCCGCCTGTCCGTCCGTCCGTTTGCCTGTCCGTCTGTGAACACCACTAGCGCCCAAACTGTGCATAGAATTTTTTCCAAATTAAAGAAACACTTGTGCATTTGGCTTGAGCCGAAGCTTTGAGATTTTGAAAATTTTGGTGTATATTACATACCCAGGACCTTTTCAAAATTTCCTCATAAACGGCTCCAAATTATTTCTTGAAATTTCTAGTAAGAAGATAGTAAAATACACTTATTAAGGTGGTGTAGGTCTTATTTCCACGGTTAACTTTCAATTTTCGAAAATTGCAAAAGTTTGAATTTATTTCGGCGTCTTCCTCTAACTACAAAGTTTGAAGATAACGATTTTTCCTTCAATTTTTTTCTCCAAAATTAGTTCTTTCTTTCAGGTTATGTACATTTTTTTGAAAATTTTAGTAGTTTTCGCGCAATATTGCATGCAATATGTGCAATTTTTTAAAAAAATACAAAAACGATATTTCCTCAAAATCTGCACCAATTTCTTTCTTTAAACATTTGGTTTGGTAGGGATAGAGCGTAATATACTTCATGAGATGACATAAACACCATCAAGTTTCTCGTAAATTCAACCGTTTTCGGTGCAAACTAGCTCAAAATTCCGCATTTTCAGAAACGCTCAAACGCCATTTTCTCATAAATGGCTCCAAATTTTTTCTTCAAATTTCTCGACCGGATAGTGCTAATTGCACACTTTAATATGACGTAAAGTGGGGTATTTTTGTTTTCAAAAATTGCACGAGTGTAATTTTTTTGAAAGATCTCTCACGCCGTTAATATGCACATTTCCAGCAATTTGTAAACACTATTGTATTTGTGAGTTAATATGCTTCAAATGAAGTTTTTCGAAAACACAAAAATTTTCTGTGAAAACGAGCTTCAAATTTCGAATTTACGAATAGCTAGAGCAGACGCAAGGAAATAGAAAACTAATACGGGAAAGTCTGTGCCATTCTGTAGCTCCACTAGTTTTCTTTTAATCCACTCCAATCTGTGAAATAATTTGTTGGGTCATTTAGACCCGAACTGAAGCAGTATAGTAAATTCGTTCTGTACAGCAGGGTTAATAGTGTTTAAATGAGTTTTTAAAATATTTCTTTAGTTAATATTAAGTTGGCTGTCCGGGTGACGCCGCGTCCATGGCAAAGGTGCCGACGTTTCGGTCGCCATTCTGCGACTTTCCTCAGGGCGTAATGCGGAGGAAGGTCGCAGAATGGCGACCGAAACGTCGGCACCTTTGCCATGGACGCGGCGTCACCCGGACAGCCAACTTAATATTGACTCCGGCCGCGGAAGCCTACGCTCTCATTTCTTTAGTTCTTCAGCACCTTCCTTTAAATGGGGTACGATTTATAACAATATTTTCTGTAATATTGCTTCTCAAAATTTATTTTGGTTTAACAAGAATATGATGGATATTTGCGTGTTTTCTGAAAATAAAACAAAAATTGTGTTGACAGATATGCTCCTGCTCCCGTGTAATCCCTAGTATTTACAATCAAGCCTGTTGAAGTTATGTACCTTTTTGTAAAATTAGCTTGAGATACGGGACCGGCAAAGGTGTCTCTGAGCATCAACTGGTCACTGCAATGCCTCTGACCGGGAGGTCCTCGAGTCCGATTCTCGGTGGCAGGATTTTCGACGCTAGCTTGTCAGTTAGGTCGAATTCAGCCGCTGTCTGGAGGAGAATTCTAGTAGCCGGCTGCTCTGATCAATAGTTTTCCATGGTTTTTACGATAAAACCAGGCGAATTCCGGAGCAGTACCTTAACAAACGACCGTGCGGGACCATTGCACAAGCTTTACTTGAACAAATATGCAATTACAAATATATTACAAATTTGCATTTGCACCAAAAGCTTTGATTCAAGAAATCCTGTTTTTAAAAGAATCCTGGAAATCTAACCCTCTTCTCATAAAGTAGAATACAATCATTTGTGTGGCTTAAAAGAAAAAAGTAGAATAAAGTAAGAGTAAAAGTAGAATACCATATCCTTCCTTCCTCCTACCTGTCATATCCGCACCCTTTACTTACACACGCACAAGCACTACACTGCCTACCACAGTTGTCGGGACACCAATCTGGGGGTTAGAGCTTGTCCCGACTGGGGGCGGTGCCCCGCTGGTGGGAGACACTTGGTTGGGGAAAATCCCCGCAAGCCGACGTAGGTCGGCACCGTATCTCGTGAGCCAACAGGGCAAGATCATCGCTACCTTCCACTAAAACATGCACAGCACATGGACTAATGTCCTTAGCAGTTGATGAGCCCGGAATCACTGATCAATCATTGAGACACGGGGGCCTCTCTTAAGATTGGCCCAGTCATGTAAAGAGAGATTCATGTAAGAACAAGCAATTTTGACAGGCTAGTGCTGGCAACATACCGAAGGTCTGTGGTCGTTGTGTCCTTGATCCCATTGACTCTCCTTCCTCGATTCGTTCGTTTGCAGTTGGCTAACGTGTAATTGGTTTCGACGCTTCCTTTAGTGCTGTTCTCGTCCGACGAAAATATAGTGCGCCACGAGAAATAATTGAAATTAGGAAGTGCAGTGCTGTGTGCTCTTCTGTAAAAATTTATTTTTTTATAAACATTATATGGAATTTACTTTTTGTGTGATAAGTATTGTGTTTATTTTAATACCGAGTCTTGAATGTAAGGTGCGTACTGATGCACGTGTTTCATGGCTCTTGTGGTGTGTTGATTGTGAGCGTTTCGTGGATCTGTGCTTTGCGTTTTATTTATTTTTTAAATAATAACGCCATTGCGAATCATGGAACGTCGAATTGTCGCAAGGGTCTCCTTGTTCACGCCAGCGACAAGAGGATATTATATTTCTCGCGAGGAAAATCCAAGAAATGCAAAGGGAAGGAAGGTTAGAATCCGGTTCTGGTGTGAGCCTCGTATTGGAATAGCTGAATCTGAGCAAAAGTACTGTTACGAAGTAAGTTTTTATATTATAATTACACTTTAATAGCTGTTGTTGTGCAATTGATAAAAGTGTAACTGAAGGAATTCTGTTTATTTAGGTATTATGAAAAGGACATCTGTGAATTGAGAACTCCTGGGAAGAAAAGAAGACGAAGAGCATATGTAATAGACAAAGTGGACTGATTTGGCAAGGCATCATCAGGAAAATTATTTACGAGATGAGTGAAAAGGGCAAGTTATAATTTATATTTTATTACTTGTTCTGTATATTTATTTGTAGTAGTATAGTACAGAAAAATCAGAACTGTACTGTATTTATGGGTAAAGTATACAGGATGATCCTGTTGTAGTATAGTTTCCTTATATTTTAATTAATGAAACTATAAATTTTGTCGTCTATTACATTTCACTTTATCTTCAATAGATCCACATTGGGTTGCCTGAGAATGAAGCAGTTGGACCCGGACCATCTTTCAGATTGTACCTTTGAGACTGGATATTACTAACTTTCTAGGGAAGTATTTTCTTGATCCCCAATAATGACAAGCCATGGTGCTTTAAGAGAGTAAATATTCAACTAAAAAATAGAATACTAATTAACAGTTAACTAAATAGAATACTAATGCTATTGTGTTTTGTTCCAGGAAACTTCTACTGACACATGAAAATAATTAAATTATATATATATATACACAAATTTAAAGAATAAAATCTACAAATGCATTCACAACGCAACTTTAAATACATATACAAATACCATACAATATACATTTAAAATATATATTGTAAATTTTTAAAATGTATATTGTATGGTATTTGTAGATTGTATTGTAAAGATGTGTATTTATTTGTATACCATACAATATACATTTAAAATATATATTGTATATTTTTTAAATGAATATTGTATGGTATTTGTAGATTGTATTTTAAAGTGTGTTGTGTATTGTATTTGTAGATTTTTATTCTTTAATTTGTGTATTGTTTGTGCCAGTTTTCTTTGTATCAACAAATGTATTATTTAAATTTTCCATCATGATAGGATACTGTTTTGTAAAACTTCCTGTTTACAAATTGTGTTGTTTTTGTACATTTCTTAGTTTTGTTTCATATTAGTGTGCTTGAATTGCATCATTAACTTTTGTGAAAATGAATAAAATATTATTATTATTATTATTATTATTATTATACATAAATGCTGGGATGGATCCAAATTTGGTGCTCAAGTATAATGGTAATTCCACCCCATTGGTCAAAGTGATAAATAAATATTCTTGTGAATTTTTCTTTTTTATGCACCTTTATAGGACAGTTTTCAAACCCATCTATTCATTTTAGATTATTGAGATATGTTCTGTTGATAATTAAGTATTTAAAATAGATAATAATTTGTTAAGGGGATGCTTGTAAAGGAAACAATTCTGGAAAAAATTTAGTAAAGCCTTGAGTTGAGGATGCAAGAATACAAGTAAAAGATAGCGTTCACTGACAAGATGTTTTAATTAGTAAGAGTGAATTTAAAGGATGTGCCTATTATTCATCCAAGAAATAAGAGATGAAAATAGACAAACTAGATTAAGGAATGCATTGCCTTGTAGAACATTTTTGACATACAAAATCATTAAGTCACATTTGAGTTATGAGAGCAATTGTACTAAGTATGGAAAATCGGGGTGTTGTAATTATAAATAAACCACTCTTCATTACAAAAATTCATGGGCCCTTCGCTGCATTGTGAAACTCAAAGAAAAGATATTTGAACGTCCCCTTAAAAATATTTTTTCTTTCTATTCACATTCGTGGCAGTTTTCTTTTACTTCATATGAGAGTATGTTAATATATTTTTCCACATGCGTAATTAAATTTAATATTTCGCGGACTCGCGTACGTGCATTTACTTGAGCGAAACTCTTAGACTTCTGCATATATATAGTTCTCTTCACGGGAGCCATAAACAACCCTTTGAAGTGAGGTTACGAAGAGGCGTGGCTGAACAGCTGCCGCGGCGGAGGGATACTTCTCTGAATTACATGCGATGTTCACTTGTTTAGAGAACTGTCACTTTTGCCTGTTCTTACGTAAATTCTTCTATAACCACGTGTCAAAATGCAACGCCATAGAGTGCCATATTTAAGAGGCAAACAGAAACGCTGTATCGTCACGTCGGGCTGCGACGTACTGTTCCCTTTGTTGTCGTCTTTTTCAGCGTAACATCAAAGAAATATTCCGCGTTGGCATTGCTCATTTTTTTATCAAGTCGGACGGACTGCAGTGACGTGCTTTCTCAGTAGACGATAAATGGAACAGTGTAGTGTTACGAACATCTGGTACGCGTTTATGTTCTGTTGCATGTACATTAGGGTGTCCTTATTTTCCGACTTTCAAATTTTTGACCGCTCACCCTCCAATTTTGTTCGAATGACCTAAAAACATGCCTATACAAATTTTTGTTGAAATCGGAGCATTCTAACCGTGCCGACTTGAGCGCAAAATTCGCATGTCAAGCATCTCCAGAACTATCACCCACCGCTGAGTGATGCCCGAGCACAATACATGAATTTAATCGATCGTGTCACTCGTGTGTACAGGTTCGCTAATCTAACATAATATTATATGTTAGTGTCATATATGCAGTGCCGAAGAACGTATGTTGTAATAGGACATAATATTAATTATTAATATAAAACAACCAAATAACTGGACACAATTTACTATCAACAAGTGCTTAAGTTTTATTTTATAACACAAGGGAAGTAAAAGAAACAGTTCGTGCAAGCGCTAAACTTGTGGTTCGTGAAAGAATGATATTTTGGAGAAAGCAAGAATCCCGACAAGAGCTAATCACCATTGTATGCACGAACTTATTACTTGTACTATTCGGAGTGAAGAAAATTACAAAAACCGCATACAAGTGAGAAGATATTTTTAAACATCGTGAAGAGGAGTTTAGAAACAATTTGAAGAATCTATTTGATATTGCACATCCGAATGCTTCACAAACAATTGGAAGAAGAATGATTTTATTTCGGCAGAGAGAGCCAGAATGTAAAAGCTATCTTGCAGGACTAGACGAACATCTCGCGGATAAGAAGAAAGGGCGAGACAAAGTATCATTACAAGAAGAAAAAGATTACAAATTCTTTTATATGATACAACTGCATCAAACATTGACGTTTTGAAGGATATACGTTTTTCTTGAAGAAAATTTGGACAGAGATTGTTTTTCCGCGCCGTCATCACATAATAAAATTTTATTTTACAATGTTTGTTTGAATGTAAAATACGTAATGTAGCAAGCAATCCTTTTTTTAGCATTTTAAGGAAAACTTGGAGATGTTAATGCCATTAATTTTCAAAGAAAGGGCAAAGAAAACTTGAAAGTGTTCATCCATTCGTGTCCGCCATTGTCCAGGGGTGGTCGACCGTATGTTGGAATTGTTATAAAAAACAACTACGATACGTCTTCCCGGGGCAATGTATCGATCTCGACGATAGCAAGAGATTTTAATATTTAAAATGTTTCTTCTCAGATCAAATCTAAACTATCTTGCGTAATTAAAAATTCCTTAATAATGTCTCTCTGTTGATTGTAACTGATTATGTCAACCAGTGGCTTTAGGCAGTGCAGCTGTAAAAGCTCCTTATCAAGATGCTTAATAAAATTTCTAAAATTGCATGAAAGGATAGATTCCACAATTTCAAAAGCAACTTTAAAACATGTAGATACCGTATGTAGTATTTTTAGAAGAGTTGTCTGTTGTAC
>JAHLJT010005773.1:0-20658 GCA_031308135.1 Acheta domesticus
TTGGTGCTAGATTCCAAGAATTGTCAATTTAAATCTAAAGTTTTCAAGATTTACCTTAATAATTCTCTCGTCAATCGCTTCCCAATTTCTTAGGTCTTTTTTTATATTTTTTCTTAATAACTATGGACACACCTTTACTTCCTCTTTGTTTTTGGGACACCACTCCAAATGTGTATGTATGGGCCGATTTCCTCTGTTCCTGAGGCTTTTTTCTTAGTTTCGCTCATGACTGTGATATCCATATCCATCCTTGTAGTTCGTGTATTACTCCTGGGCCTTTTTCCCAAACCTTGCGTATTCCAAGTCCCTACATTCATAGTCCATTTCTTTTGCCAAGTTCGTTTCCAATATCCAACCGGCTTATCCTTGTTAGGCTTTTTAGCATTTTGAATTTTTTTCTAAGGCAATGGGGAGCTGGCCCATCGCCTCAACCCCCTGCTCGGAGGACCAGGGTTTACTTCAGAGTTTTCCTTCTCTTAGACGAGCTGTCTTCCAGGACTATCGAGTCTCATCTACCCGAATTTAGGAGAAATGAAGACGGCATTATAGAAAATTGAGGAGCAGAGTAGTAAGAAAAGAAGAAACGTTCTAGAACAGCGAAGAAAAGAATATGAATGACACCCTAGCCCTCGAGACCTAATAGCTTCGGGGTCGAAAATACAAGGGACCAAGAGAGGTCTAATAGAATAGATAAAAGAAGTATGACACTAAGTACAGTTGAGGAGTGTCACACTAGAAATGGGTACCACCTGGCAACAAGGGTCGCAGGTGGGGGGTGGGGAGTGGTATTGGATATAGGTATAGGGAGGAATGTGGGAGTATCAGGACATGGAAAGGAACCGAAAGGTCGTTGTGAGACATCCCTTCGTCTGTCTCCTCCGCTGAGGTCTGTACAGCTTGGGTGACCCTACCAGTAGTAATGTTAATTGATTCTTCAACCAATCCACACTTCTACCCCTGTCATAGCCCTCAGCATCATGGGAGCACGCAAACCTCCTCGCCCGCACGGTCAGTGCTACTTTAAGGCGGCGTCTCCTGGAGGAGGAAAACAACCTACATAATACATAAATATGCTTATAAAATTAAAATCTCAAAAATATTAATTTTATTGTTATTAATGGTTTAGTCTTTGCCACCCTCTCCGTCGTGCTCTGTGTCCGTACTTCCCGAAATCACGAAATTAAATCCAGCTCCAAACTGTGACTAAGGATATTCCATTCAGATTTCAACTTAAAACCAATAAAAGAGCAAATCATTCACGTATCCCACAATTTCTTCTTCCACCTACCTAACATAACCAGACCATCCTTTTACAACCTTGGCATAGATAACCCTCCCTTCCAGAGAATAAAAAAACAGATATCCCCTTCATTCATTCTTAAACAACTTTTCCACGTTTGAATAGAAATAATTAACATCAGAAATTAAAATCAGCTCTAATGATGTACATGTTATTAACAGCTCTAATGATGTTCTGCCGGTGCTCATTCAGTTTCCCCAATTGCACTTTTTAAGTATAGTATAAGTCACCAATCATCTGTAGATCCGAAAAGCTGAACGATGTAAATTCAGGGGGGGAAAATAAATAAATGAATTGAAGGATACTAAATGAGCAATATATTTGCACGGGATTTCCCGAGAAGTTCTTTGACGAATGACCTTCGCTATAGGCTCATGCCGAGGGTGTCGCTGCGGCAACACGATGCTCATAGGAAAGGAGGCAAGCAGTCCCTCGCGAAAGCACTGAATGTTTTGGATTAAGATCTCAGGTGTTACGAGGCCATCTTCCGCGAATGACGTACATCTCTTCGAGTTTCCCATCGCCTCACAGTCTCTGCTGCCGTCACTGTCACCGTTGGGATGAACCACAGTTGTAGAGGGACTAAATAGTGCATTGCAAAATTGAAAGTAATTAGAAAAATGAATTAAGAAAGTCATTTATTAACGCTACAGGAGAAATGTTTACGAATCATCTAAGTGCCTGCCTAAACATACATTGTGTTATTTATTGAGCAAAGTTCGAACAGTGAAAAATTCTAGAGTAAATGTTGCAATCATTTTCAGTTATCTTTAAATCTTAATTAATGAGCACATTAAATAATTTCATTATAATGAATAATTGTAATAATATAATACACAATTAAAGTTTATAGAATACGTTACACGTTGTTTTCTAAAAATAAATACCATTATGTATGTCGAGCTCACCTTGAAAAACAATTGAATGATTTTCCAAGCATAATTAACATTGTTTAAAAAAGAGTGCTGAACTTACATAAACTTTTTTCTTCCCAGAGATCGCCCATTGAGGTCGTTAACTTGCAATTCATTTATATGCAAATAATGTACTACAGTTAGTGTGGCCTACAGTTTCCCAGCTCGTACATTTTAAGGCACAGAAAGTTACACAAAATTATCGATTAATATCCGTACATATTGTTTTGTTCATTGTAATATTAAGTTTAATTATCGTCAGTGTGATGAATCAACTAATAATGTATCTAAATGCCGAAATGAGTGTCTAGTAATTTACGGCGTTTCACCAAAGTTCGTATGTGCGTTGAAACAATCAAAATATTGTACTAGAATTCTTCCAAAATAACATAGAGGGAACCGCCGGCTATGATGCCAATCCATTCGCTTCATTGGGAGGAAGCCGCCAAACTCTTTAAGTTACAAAAACAAAAACAAAGATTTTTGAAACATTTCTTAGACTGGATGGATTCCCAAAAAATGATACTTACTTTCTCCAACGGGCCACAAGACGAGTCAAATGACACCTCATTTGTCTCTATTGTGGAACAGAGAAAGTCTAAGGCCTTTGCCACACGAACATTATGTTGACACACGTTTGTCGCACGTTAGTAACCTCGCTCGCCCCTCTATCTCATGCGGAACCGCCAAAGCGTTCGTGTGCCGTTTCGCTTAAGATACAGTGTTATTCTATGACGCGCGTTACTTAACGCGCGTCAGCGCACCGCTCATGAGGAGGTGTCCTCACCATGAGTGACGGACGGAGGAACGTATTACTATATAAGGGTGTGCCGCCAGGCAGTGCCTCGCGGCACCGTGCCATGCCACTAGCTTATCTGCGCCACTAGTGTCGGGAGAGGAAACTATTAATAATCCCGTCGTTTTACAACAGCGATGGCGTAGTCCTCTTGCGGCGGGTTATGAACTCTGTGGAGAGGCGATTTCGTTGTGGCATTCGTGCCACGGACTCCCGCTCGTGGCATCGACCTTGACACACTGAACAAGGATTTCGCCCAGATGGAACGGGCGTTCGCCGCGCGTGCCCCCGGGTGGCGAGCCCCTCCGGTGGGTGCGCGCAAACACGTGCAAAGCGCGAAGCGCGCCGCCGCTGACCCAGAGAGGCAGGCAGGCGAGCGCCACTTTCGCGGGCGACCTCCCGCGGGGCACCCCGCGCCCCGCTGTCCTTTCTCCGGCGCGGCGCCCCGGGCGGTCGCGAAGAGGCGCGAAACGACGCGGCCGGGAGGGGAACGAACTGCGGCGAGTTCTCGGAAGCCGGCCGATAAGCGCGGCCCGATGCCGCTGGCGAGTGCTCGGGGCGGACGGCTTGGCAAACAATGAGGGTGGTCACTGGAATCCCTTTGACAGGGAGGTCCTAGAGGTCGAGTCCGAGGGTGGCAGGAGTTCCGACTCTAGCTGGAATGTCTGTCTGGAGGGGAGTTCTTGTTCCCAGCTACTCTGATCGGTAATTTCCAGTGGTTTCTCCGATGAACATCAGGCGAATTCCCGAGCAGTAGCCAACAAATGGGACACGGACTGCTTGCGATCTTTCCTTTCCCTTACTTGTCATCGGAGAGATGGCTCAGTGCATCAACCTGATGTCACTGCAGTCCCTCTGAACGGCAGGTCCTAGGTTCGACTCCCGACGGCAACAGAATTTTCGACACTAGCTTGTCAGCTACGTCGAATGCAGTCGCTGTCTGGAGGAGAATTCTAGCGGCCGGCTGCTCTGATCGGTAGTTGTCCGTGGATTCTCCGATCAGCACCAGGCGAATGCCGGAGCAGTACCCTAAAATAAACGGGCCACGGACCGCGCGCGATCTTCCCTTCCTCTTCCTTATCTTACCCTCTCCGCTTACACTCAGACGTACACTAACACACATTACACTAGCACACTTAGAGCTTGTCCCGGCTGGGGCGATGCCCGCTGGTGGGTGATACGTTGTTGAGGAGAAAACCCCACTGGTCGAAGGTAGGTCGGAGCCAGATCTCGCCATCCAGCGGGGAAAAATCATCGCAACCTCCTGAGGAGAAAAAAAACACGAACTACACTTACGGGACATATGACCTAAGTAGTTGACGCGCTCGGAAACACGAATCAATCAATCAACCTTACTTGTCCTAACCCCACCCTTGCATACACACACACTTACATGAACTTTGCTACCACTCATGCTGGGGACCAGTCTGAATCTTAAAGCCTGTCCTGGCAGACTGGGAAATACATGGGTGGGGAAAACCGGCAAGCCGGGCTTGTAGGTCGGCGCCGGAACTTGCCATCCAGCAGGAGAAGATCACCGCCTTCTCCCGCGATCAAAACATGCACAACACGAACGGGACTAATGACCTTTGCCGTCGACGCCTGATCCATCTCTGAATCAGTCAGTAATTAAGTAGCGAAGTAACAAGAACGCCTCTTGAACAGCTTTGTTGTACATACTTGTTTGTTTTTCTGATAAATTAATCTAAAAATGAAATCAGCTCATTCATTGTCATTCATTCAACATTAACAAAGCGCTGCTGAACAACGGGATATGTACTATGCCTTCTTACAAACAGCATAATAATGTATATTAATGTTTAATTTGATAGTCCTTACAGGCAGGACTGTTTTCAAATTTGCAACGTATGTTACGACTAACATCCAAAATGAGGCTAATTCGCGATTGTCTGTTAATTCTCTCATCAGTTCAGATGGTTTTGAAGCTATTTGAGTGACGATGAATGGACTATTTCTAATATCAACTTGATAATGTGTCTTCAGTCACTGGTGGCTGGTTAAGTGAGCTGATTATCTGAGTGTGCAATGAAGAAAAGGTATGTTGGCACGAAATACGATGCGATAATGATTGCGTTACACCAGAAATATAAGACCCATGGTTGTTTGATGCAAATAACGTCTGAAGACTGGAGCCTCACCGCCCCGACATGTAAATGCATAGTAAAGCGTTAAATTGAGATTAACTGATGTTAAAAAACCTGCGTGGTCTACCACTCCACACAATTGCTTGTTCTACAGGCGTGGGCACTTTTGCCGTTCGATTTTATCCGCTCCCCCCGTCGACGCACAAGCCTACAGGTTGGTAGCTGGGTCCCGCCCGAACGCAATTTACCCTGTCGGTACCTTCCCAATCAATGCCTCGGTCAAGCCGCCCTGCCAGCTCAGAGCTACTAGCTTTCCAGGCGAATAGCGGAGTCAAATCAATGCTATGCGCGACTAGCGGCCACCGGACGAACCGGCAACACGGAGCTTAGCAATGCCTACTTTCTGCCTCCACCTTGAAGCTAACGACGTGAGTGCTGCCGTGAAACTCGACCGTTTACAACCCACCACCAAGAACCCTGATCTGCGCGGTCGATGGTTCCCCGATTGTGAGATTAGGTTAAATAAGAATAGGTGATAACGTGTAAAAATAAATATGTGACTGAGGTTTTGGCACATTCAAATCTTATATCTCACTAACAACAGAAACTTCCCACTAGCATTCAGATTCTTGTTTATTACATCTTTGGTTCCTCACGACCCGGAAGTATTTCACAAATTCTTGCTTGGTCCATTTTGGATTAATTGCACTTCATTTGGATGAAGTCCGAAATATAGGTGTAAATGTAATCTATTCCTACTTTGGACATTAACTACCCGTTTTGGATAGTGTTAACATTAAACGGCGATTCGGGAATAAGCCAGATTCAGGCTTAGGCCGTAACATTTGCAATGACCTATTAGTCTCACTTTCTCTCCAGCTTCCTTCAACTTTGTCTCTTTACAATTTGTTTTGTATACATTAACCTGTAACTTTATACAATTTGTTTTTGTAATCTGTTCTTGTAACAAAACATACGATTCTTAGTTCATTTGGGTGGTTATTTGTGCGGAAAGAGCTTCTCAGTCATTACTGGAACTCGCGAATTCTGGATGTGCGTAGTAAAGAGGAAAAGCGGGTCACGGACTTATCAGTCTGTCCTACACAGAGCTTAACTGAATGCAACATTATCTTAAGTTTTTTTTATTTCCTGACGCATATTTGCGCTTACCTTTTTGTTTGGCCAAAAGCATCAATTACAAGAAAATCAAATTTGTTCTCGCACAGTTTCCGTTTGTAATGAGACCGACCACAATGAGCTCCAGAGAGTTGAATGGAATGGAATTGGTTAAGGCAGATGTAGACGTGACTTTTTTCTCGTCAAAGAGCAAATATATTTAGTGGAGTTTATTTGTGTAGGTTAGATAAACAAAGTTTTCTCCGAAAAATCTCTTTTTCGAGACGCAAAGCTTTCCGGTTCTTTTTTTCTTTTCTTTTCTTTTCGTTTTTGAAGATTATAAAAGCTTTTATATCTGTGAAAGTGACCCAATATTAGAAAACTATTAATTCGACTGTTCTTGAAGGTTCAGTCATTATAACTCCTTTGGTTGCTACATTTACTAGGCAAGAAGTAACTTACTTTTGATGTTTCCGAGCTTGCGTGTGTATTGGCAATATGTGTATTGTCAGAAACGTCCGGAAGGGGGACAGCTGAGAGGCAACTTCGCACAGATGTTGACTTAATTAACATCCGAATTTTTCAACCAAAACGTATACAAAAAATATTTACTTCTAATTCAAATAGTCCCCATGTTATTTTTGTTGCATGTAGATACGAATTCTGTTTATCTATTGGAGGTTTGAAATAAGAGCCGCTCTGAGATGAGCCTACTCAACTGAAAGCAATTCACACACAAGACAGGGTAAACAACAATTAAACACTGTCCAAATGTCAGATCTCAATATTGAGGAAAGTTTGTGTTAAAATGTTGGTAGAATTAAGGTCCTTGTAAATGATTTTTGAAAGACGTTTTTCACTTTATTTGTCAGTTGTTTAACATGGTTTCACACTGTTTATCTACGTTTGGTATCTTTCGTGAAGAATTTCCTTTAGTTTGTTCCCACGTAATTCTTTCCCTAATTATATATAATTTTGTGGACTCTGTAATCATCGCATTTGCAAAGTGAACTTCTGAGTTCTCAAAAATACAACATTTTATGACAAAAACCATCATGCTGACATATGATTCGATCTCTGATTTTTTTCATATTTTATGTTTATAACGTAGCGGTTTTGTAAACTAGTTAATTTTCAACATATTCTAAATTTGTTGATATTTCCTCTTTTATCTTTATTTTATAGATATTTATCATTATGAAATTATCTGTCACATCGCCAAGAGACATGAACCCAATCATTATTCATTTACCCAATCATTATTCATGCTACGTGGTGACTCATTTTGTAAATTGTCGTTTAATACTTAAGCATTTCGTAGAGATAGGTTGTATTTATTTTTGGTATATGATCTTCACCTTACGAGAAAGAATAAATCGAAGAACGGTCACTCAAAAATTTAGAAACTATAGTCTCAATCTCTTGTTCTATGGCCCCAATGGCAATGCTATTCTTGCACTGACCTTCAGACAATACCGCAATTCCTTGCCGATCAGTCTGGAATTTGCAGATGAGATCAATTCGCACTCGTAGTACCATTTCGCTCTCGTAGCCTTCCATCTCAGCGCCCTCACCCTTAACGCCACTGTTTGTCATTATCATTTATTCGTGCATTCACTCGCTCGTTTCTTCTTTTCTCTTCTTTCGCTTTCACTATCTTTCGCCTCCGCATAAAACGCCAGTTTCGACCGAGTGGGCTTTTGTTAACGTTGGAATACGAATGGAAGGGGAGTAATTAAGTGGTTTACTTCCTTGGGATGTGGTTCCTCAGCCTAGTTCACCTCTGGCACGCTCCAGGAAAGTTTAGGTCACGTCATCCCATGGAGAAATGTCAAACACACCTTGATATAAGATCAGGCGATAGGAAATAAACAACTAGAATGTGAAAGCAAAGAAGTATCGTTTCCTATATTATTTCAGTAGTATACTTTTCCTGTGCGGATCCCACACGCAACCAATCTTTATAAATGAGGTCTCTAAAGAAAGATGATTTCACGGAGACGTGACGAATTGCACTTTGACTTTAAAAATAGGAAGGATTTGTTTTAAAAAAAAACGCATCTAAATATCCAAGTCAAATGCAACCCGCAACACTTGATTGACAACAGTCAATTGCAACCCGCCAATGTTGTCTTCAAATAACTCATAAACAAAGCGTTCTAGGGCCTTAAAAAATAAACTTTTGAGACCTCAAAGAAACGTTTTTCACGCCATAATTTACAAGATATTCGTGGACATTCAATTAAATTTTCTGGTCGGCACTTCGATACTACCAATACCACCTGTATATTTCAGTCCTTGTTACTGAAAGCCATCTATGCGACGACACGCGTAGATTCCTCCATCTCACATTTACGCTTTCTGCATACACCGTGGTTTGTGCAGTCTGACTAGGTTTATTTATATAATCAGTAATTTACGATTCGCTCTCCAGCAACAACTAAAAGTACTATCAATAGTTCATTGGTGCGAGGTGTTACAAGGGAGACGGAGAAGGTTAGAAAACGTCACATTTTACGAATGTATGTTTTTAATGTTCAATTTCAAGGAGTGAAATTCTGTTTTTCACAGGCTATGTGTTTTTTCTCGTTTTTTTATGCTTTCAACGACCTGCAATACTCTCATAATATTCAAATATTGCCACGCCAAATAAAACAATCTAGACAAATATCAGGTATCTATACAATTTTACATATTTACCCTTAGTATAATACCTTCATGCACCATTTCATTCATGTTTTAAACGTTTATAAAGTTACACTATATAACCTTTTATGTTCTTGTTGAACAACATTAAGGCCTAGAGATATACATACAACCCTAAATTTCCTGGTTCACTCTAGTTGCAAATTCCTGCTTCAAACTGAAAAATAAATGTTTGACCCCGGTGAATAAGTTGATAAGTCATGAAAACTTAATTTTACAGGAGAGCAAAAACCAACTTTCAATGTCACTTAATAACTTTCAAAAATCAACTAATGCTGTAAATCAGGGATTAATGATATTCAAACGAAATCTACACACAAATATTTTCTTTTGAATATCTTCGTTTCCTTCGTTTCCCCTGATTTACTTGAAATTTGTTTTTTGCTTTCCTGTAAAATTATGCTTTTATGATTGCTCAGCTTATTCACCGGGGTCAAAGAAATAACACCGTTGGAAGAGATGCGGAGGGAAAGCAAGGCGTGGGGCACGCTGCCCTCTCGGAGGAGTCAGTGACCCGGCGCGGCGCGGTGCGGCGTCTGTGTGGAGCGGCGGGTGCGAAGTCCCGGGGGGGGGGTCCGCGCGGGCGGTGCAGTCGGGGCGCGCCGGCGGAGCGGCCGCCTGGCCACGTGCGTCACGCGCGGCCGCGTCGGAGCGCCGGCACGTGAGCGCGACCCACATGCGGGCCGACGCGCCCCGCCACGCGGAGCACACGGCGACGACGGCGACGACGACGACGGTGGCAACGGTGACGACGGCGACGATGACGACGACAGCGGCGCCAGTGGTGCAGGAGGTGGAGGTGGTGGTGGAGGCGGGTTCGATAGCGGCAGCAGACGGCTACCACAATGGGGAGTTTGTGCACCCTCGAACGTTAAAGCAATCGAAAGCGGAATCGATATCAGTAACGGGTGAAAACGTGAAAAGAGTTTTTGCACGTTTAGATCGAAATGTATAAGTCACGATGGAAGAAGTATCAAATTGTGGCAAGAGAGAGTGCAGCTGCAGTGAAATTGCCATCAGCGATTCTGTTCTGTCCATGTTACTCTGTTTGACACTTTTGTAAATTTCGAATATATAACATTGATAAAAATTGAATTAGTATTAAAATTTGTACTCAGATCTCACATATTTACATATTAATATTACTATTAGTATATAAACTACGTAAAGCCGAAGTGAAGTACATGTATGAATTTAAATATGAAATGTATTATACAACAAAATGTATTATATAACAATATTTTTCTTCCCTAATTCATTATGTTAACCAAGGTAGTCACTATTTCTGTAATATTTTAGAATCATACAACACTTTCTTCACAGAAGTAATGTGCGAACTTGATTGACATAATCTACATCTTGACGTAATTATACGCTGACAAACAACATATGTTAATATCCCCACGAAGTATTTTTATAACAAGACTCACTTTCATTGAATACAGGATTCCAAATTCCATTGACCCCGTTTCACTCATGGTAGCCTTCAAAATTACAACGTATTAGTGTCTGAGGATTATAGTACAATATTTTTCTAACTCTATCTCTCAATTCCCTATGGCCACAATGGAATATCACACAGGATTTGACTTCTTTCTTGGTCGCCGCTAGAAGTCGCATGATCGCAAGCACTGGTCGCGACCATGCGATATCTGGCGGCATGACTGAAAAAGACGCGAAATACGGTGAATATTCCATCGTGAAGACGGACCGTCAGAGGCAATGTTAGAAAAATTGCAGTATAAGAACCCTAAATTTAGAATATCCTTAAGGAAGTAATTACAGAAGCCCTCCACAGTATTCACATTTAATGATAAATTAATATTAGAGATGTGCTTCACAGTGCATCGGTGTGGTTCAAGTCAAGTAATCCAAACTGGTAAATTTTTAAGCAAGTGAAGAAATGCAATGCAATTAACTATACTAAAAAATTTTCCTATGAAAACCGATTTATATTTGACCTTCTAACTAGAAACGATATACTCTTTTCTTTTTTATTTTATTTAATTTTTAATGACATTTCTTCTGCGGCAGTAATTCATTTCGACTTAACCAATGAATTCACTACTCACTTTACAAACTTTCACTATTACTTTGCCTATTTCTTGTGAAGCCTTTATTTCGTATCGAATAAATTACAACTGATTATGATTTCGGAAATTTGAAAACTGAGGCTAGCAGTAGCACTCATGTAGCACTAACTAAATTTTAATCAAATCAGTTAACAAACACGAAAAGACAGTTCGAAATAGCACCATGGAAATAGAGTTAGCAGCATACTCTGCCGTCACAGTCGGGAATAAATTCCATATAAAATGGCCGAATGATCGATATGGATGGGATATAAGTCGCCCGCTAAATCCGATGAAAGTGGGACCTGGCGGAGCCCACTAACACTTCGAGTTTGATTTCGAGTTGGCGCATGCGCAAAAACTCAAAAATTCGGTTGATTGCTGCCCACTAAGGCGTGCACAAACTCCCTAACAGGGAGTTCGTATAACATTAGACTTCTTATATGTGATTTTTAAGTAAACGGTCCTTTCCTGTAGCAGCCCTTGCAACAGTCGCCTTTGGTGAAGGTGGTCTTCGCGGCTTCGATACTGTTTCGTGGAGACAGGAAGTGTGAGAGGGGTGGTCGTGAAGGATAGGGGCATAATTACAGCAATTCATGGTCTTGACACGAAGATCATATGAACATCAATATTAACGATCAAAATAAGAGACTTTTTCCCATTTGTTCATCTGAATTGAACTTTTCTTGTTCCGACATTACAAAGCAACGATCATCGAAAAGAAGAAAATAAAATAATTTATAGCGGAAGGTCGATGATACCAAAGGTCCTTTTCAAACTTACAAAAACCGAGAACCGATTTAAATGTGTAATGGCAGAAACAAGCTGTCATTTTAAAACGTGTGAATGGAATGAATGCTTAAAGATTTTTATTGTAATATATTGATTAATTCATCAAACAGTAGATAGGTACACATTTTCTATTTTTATTTACTCTTAATAAACGCCTTTTTTAACAGTACCAAAAGAACAAAGCAATACAAATTTTGAAACACTCTTGACAGATTGTCCATGTAAATTTACTAAACTTTAACACAAATGCACATCTGCAGTCATGACTGCTAATATTGATTGGAGAGTTTTTCACTTCATAACGCCACGTGTTGTCTCAAACTTAAACATCCACGGCAGAAAATGGAAGAGTAGTGTTTTCTTTTCTATTTTTGAACAGCAGCAGAGGTATGGCTGCGAAGTGAACGAATGATCATCTTAATTAAAAATGAAAATTACCAAGGAGAGATGGTGATTGAATTCTTGTCATGTTTGAAAATGATATTTATTATTAAAGAAGACAAGTGAAAAGCAAATAAATCAATGAAAAAATCTCATTCTGATCGTTAAAATTGGTGTTTCGTAGTGTGACCATTGTGTCAAGTTACTGGATTGCTGTAGTTAGGCCTTTTATCCCCCATTGCCACCCCTCTCAGTCCCCTCTCTCTACGCAACAGTCTTGCCGCCGCGAAGGCCATTTTCCGAAGGCGAGAGTTGCAGGAGCTGCTACACGACATATTTTCCGTTTAATTCAAAATCACATATCAGAAAGTCTAATTTTATACTCATATTACTATCAAAATACTAGCATATGATACATTATTTTATTCCTTTGTTCATGATCTATCGATTGCTGATGAAAAAAATATATCTCTCTGTGGCATGTTACTTGCCCCATGATTCCGCATTATTCAGAGAAAACTGCATTTCGATATCCTGAACCGTTTAAAAGTTATGAGGGTGGTCCATAGTTGGTGGGACATCCTGTATACAGTCGACTCCGTTTATAGGGAACTCGAAAATAGTGAAACCTCGGTTATAGTGAACTTAATTCACTGGTCACGTTTCACTTACACTACAAATAAGCAAAAGAAGATTCGATTATAGTGAACTTGAACCTCGGCTGTAGTGAACGTAGGAAATACAACGACCTGGAAATTAATTTCCTCCTGGAAAATAATATTTTGCTTCAATGCCACAAATTCCAACACCAGACAGCTTTAAACAAATATCGTCGCCCAAAGGTCTTATTAGAAGAAGTGTCCCTGAGGTGAAGGTAACGGACCTTATGCCACTCAGTTTCACTGAGGAAACAAAAGCCATGTCCTGCGTGGGCTATAACGAGCGGCGGCGATGCGCGATTGCTTGCTTCAGTTTCAAGCTTGATGTTACTTGATATTTCACGGAACAAAGCACGTTGAGCTGTACATAGGCGACAGGAAGCCCCCGACTGCTCAGCCTGGTGATATTCGCCGTGCCGCGCGGGAAAAAGTTTCATCTCGCACCATTACGCTACCACAAGCATCTCGTATGTTATTAGGCAAGGAAAAGGGCCTTCGGACAGTGGGACGGTGTTCCAACAGTGCAAGAGGTATTGAAGGGTGTCAAGACATTATAATGCATACGATACTTAGTTACAGAGGACAAAGCAGAATCAATTGGAGAGAGCAAGAACTCTCAAGAAGAACGACGAATAAAAATACTGAAATTTTCAATTCGTGTTGCTATATCTCTATATTAATAAAACCAATCGTTATATAGAAATTCTATTTAATTTTGTCATCATCGAATACAGTGAACCTCTGATGCAGTGAATCAAAAATGCTAGTCCCCAAAAAATTCACTATAACCAGAGTCGACTATATTATTAGGTTACTATATTATTATTCGCTTAAGGCGTATGCCGGGGTGGTCCCTAGTTTTGCTCTCCCAGATGTAAATGTACAGCAGGCCCTCCCCCTCTTAAAATATTTCTCTGTATTAATGTAGATTGAGTGATTAGGCGGAAGAGCAGGCCCTATGGCCTGAGCCTCGCCATTAAAAAAGGAATTTTTATTATTATTATATTATTATTATATTATTGACAAGGGCATATTGCAGGAAGCAGACGAGCGATTCAGATTGAGAATCAAAGAAGTCATCAAAGCAGAAGGGTGTTGTAAAATATTCGTGTCGTCATCTTTAACATCTTTGTCGTCGTCGTCGTATCTATGTTTCACCGTGGCGGACTTTGTATCGGATGGTCATTATAATCAACGCTGTCGTATTTCTAATTCATGTAAATGCCGCCTTTCTAATCGATTCCGACGTCATTATAACCCCTGCCTTTGTCATCGTTAAAATCCTTACTGTCATTGCCTTCGTAACCAATGCCGTCGTCTTCTTTACAATCGATACCGTCGCTGTTAACTTCACAATCGTTGTCGTCTTCGTCGTCTTTAAAATCGATGCCCGTCGTCTCCAAAAAAGATGCAGTCATCTTTAAAATCGATGCCGACGTGATCTTTACATCATCGCAGTCATTATGGAGTTTCTGCACAGCATCACGAACAGCCCTAGATTGCAATCTCTAACTTGTGCACTTGAACAGATGGTCAAGTGATGCGAATCTCGACGTGCGGATGTGCAGGAAATCGATAGTGCTCTCGATTGCTAATACGCTCCGCCGTGCAAAAGGGAGTTTGTGCAAATTATTACTAAAATACTAACATTATAATACAACATTTTATTCCTTTTTTCATGGTCTATCCTTTGCTGGTGAAAGAAATATATAGTTCCATTTAAAGAATCAAAGATGATTAAATTCCTTTAAAACTAAAAATCTTCTAGACAATTTCTGTACGGCATGTTACTTGCCCCACGATTCGCATTGTTAAGCGAAAACTGCATTTCGATATCCTGAACCCTTTAAAAGTTATGAGGATGGTCCATAGTTGGTGGGCCAGCCTGTATATTGGGAAAAGCTGCCACGACAGCTGCGTGGAGAAGTCACGTTAGGAGGTCGAAACTCATCACTTACGATCCTTAAGTAGTAGTCTATGAGAGTGAAATGTGCTGGGGAGTCAAAATACCTTGGTTCCAGACATATCTCTATTTTCGGATTCCCGATGTCCAACAAGGTCACTGATTGGTGTGCGTCGCCACACTACCGCGCCGCCGCATCTTACTGAATGATCTACTAAGGTCTTCCGGCACGCCGGAAGTCGGTGACTACGGTAGCCTTCTATGGCTGTACTAATATCGTCAGGTCGCCAAAATGAACCTCTCCTGAAACTGCTTCTTTTATTTGGTAAAATATTTGGCACCATGATGTGTCCTTTACTGTAGATAATTAAAAGGAGGATAGAGGCGGGAAACCTAGTAGATAAAGTAGGGAAATCTTCAGAATCATGGTCAACCCAACGGCCATTCCTCCGGTTTTTATTGGCAATATCCGTAAAAATTTGTCATATGAAAACAAATGAAGTGTCCCGCGGGTTGGTTTTAAACGAACTGAAAAACAAAATATCAAAAGCAACTCTCTTTTTCGTATCAGCTTTAGAGAACATTTCTTGAACTTTCATAGCCAAAAACTTAATCGCTTCAGCAATTCGACACATTGCAGTTTCACTGAGACCTAATCTCAGCTTCATGAGAGACTAATCTGAATACCGAGAGATTACGTCTGAAAAATCTTTTATGAATCCTAGAATATTTTATATACTTACCACTTTTCCATGACATACGTCCTCGTCGAGTGGTTGGATGAACGACCGTAGCAATATGTAGTCTCAACATCATATTTAACAGCCATGTATTTAGTCAACCTTGCGTTCTCGATAAAATGAAAAGTAAGTTTAATATTTTGGACTAGAAGTTACTTGCTCTGACATTCTGAGGTTATGCATGCGTAAAACGAACAAATATCATGTCTAAACGTCGACAATGACCTTCCATTAGAGCCAAATGCGGATAGAAATTCGTTTTCTTATTTGACCCGATTTTGGTGGCGGTATAACTCATTTAACGGAAGCAGATGTCGGAGAACAAATTCAAATTAGCTTTGTAGATTTAATCTAACACATGATTCAATGGCGTGTATGTTTAAGGAAAAATAACTAGATTAACATCTGAGCATGTTGTTGACGTACAATGGCACGCCGAATATTTGTTATTTTTCATAATCATTTATTTTCATATATCCAGTGAATTGAGCAAAATATTTTGAACCAAGAAGTATTTTCTACAAAGGAGTAAAGATAGATTTCATCGAGTTATGCCGACGTGCTCTAATTTAAGTGCAGATGTTGACGCACTCTCGTATTTTGAGACCAACAGCCAACGCGATAAGCCTCGGTCGGGTCTATCGATAACATAGGGAATATTCGCAAGAACGGACAAGGTCGATGGACAGTGTAAACACGAGCAGCGAACGCTTTGTTTCTAACGTTTTTTCTCATGAAAATAAGTTCAATCGCGTGGGATATGACGACACGATATTCTTGATTTCTCAGAATAGCAGCCGCGTGTCCAGTTTCGACCTTCCAGAATTGCCTCCGCGATGCCGTGACCCATGCGCAACGCAACCAGTCCATGGATCCACACGTGGCGGGCCATGCGCTCGTGACATCGCGATGGCATCACCGAAGAAGGCAGATTTGGACCTGTCCGAGTATTTCAATTCTCCCTCATACCTTCCCATCGATATATCTTACAAAACTATTTTACGAAAGAACCAGATTCTATTTTCCAGATTCAAATTTTGACGTAATAACTAAACTCTTCCAAGTTTTATTGAGCAAATGGGATATGACATGTTAATGCGAAGAATAATATCTTTGCTATTCGTGATATAAATAATAGATTCACTGCCATAACTATGTTGCAAAAATCAGTACACGGGGTTAAATATCGAATTTCAAACTACTACTAAGAACGTTCAAAACTGTTCCAAAGACATTCAAAGTACTGCAAAATGTTTTGATTGGTATCATTTCGAATAACGTTTTCTTGTCCTTTAAATATTACATTCCGCGTAATAATTGCAATAATCAAAGCAATTACTAGCGCAGTTTTCAGTCAGGTTATCAGGTGTTGAGGGATACTATTGCGATCGACTTTTTATTGTAAATGCGGAAAAAAGAAGTGAAAGAGAAAGTAATTCTAGAAAGAACGAGGGTCCATTTATTAACAATTTTAGAATGGTCGGTTGACTTTAGAAAAGAATGCCTTTGTTATGCTGAATATTGTATTATTGTAAATAATGATTATTAAAACTTATCACGATTGAAACTTTAAAAGAAAAAATAAAATTTTGAAGAAAAATTAATATGTTTGTTGTTTCTGTCTGGAATTATTTAACAGGTAGACTCCTTGATTTCATTTACTTTGAGTAATTTTTGTTAATTTGAAATTTAATTTAATATTTTTATTACTTACTAATAACCTTTGAAATATTTGGTATATTTCTTAAACCTCTATTTCTTTGTCAATTTTTTAACTACGTCTAATTATTTTATCAAGAATGATAACAGACTTCAATTATTTCGATTACTCACTAAAGTAAAATTAGTTAAAACAGCAATGTTTACAAAAAAGTAGTTCTTCAACACAATTCATCTAATTTTCTCGTCGTATGTATTAAAGACCGGTACACAAAGTTATGCTGAGCTCTTTTTCGACGGTCTTGGCTATCTAAAATTGCAAACAAAAATTTGACATTGCAAAAGTATAATACTGAACATAATTTTAATATTAAATGAAATTTGTTCTAAAAAATTTAGCATTTTAGAAGTATTAAAGTAATCATTTAAAACGTTTTAAAAGAGTGAGTAGTTTTGCAACATTTTTTCTTTGAATGCAATTTATAAAAACATTCTCAAAAACGGATCGAAATATTTTCTTTAAAAATGTTCATCCTTTGTAGCAAAAACGTTAGAAAAATTGTGCTTTTCCCATTTACGACGAACTCTCCTTAATTTCGAAAATTGCAATATTTTTATAGGGACTTTTTACTTTCTCGCTACCGCTTATGCAGTAGAGAAAAGTTATATAATGCTGTGCAAAAAGGTATATAATGCTTTCCAAAATTTTCAAAACATAGCTCCAAAGTTTTTAATTAAATTCTGTAGTTGGATAGTGTGAAGGACGTTTAAGATAATGGAGCAGATCTCATTTCGTAGAAAACACTGATTTTTTTGAAAATTGCAAAAATTCAAAATGTTTTCGGTGTCTTCAAACAAGTAATTTTATTAAGATAGAGATTTTTCCCTTTACTGAAATATGTTAATTGAAAATAAACTTTGAAATAAGGTTATGTACAATTTTCGTAAATTTGAGTACTTTTTTGCCTGAAATAGAGGCAATTTTTATTTTCCCGTATACGTACGTATACACGGAGTGATATACGTAGTATAGGGAAAGTTATGTAATACTGCGCGAAAAAATCGCCAATTTTCGGCGGAAAAAAATTAATTGCCGGGCCGTAAAAACGAAAAAGTGGATAAAACCAGTTGCTAAATTAAGAAAAAAAATCCCCTAACACGTGGTGTAGCCAGAAACCCTGTTTTCTAGGTTCTTGATACCGAAAACCCAATTGAAAGGAAAACGTCCGTCCTGTATGTCTGTCCGTGTGTGAACACTGCTAGCACCTACACCATACGTACGATTTCTTCCAAAATGGATATTCCTCGCTCAATCTGATTCTAGTCGAAGCTTTGAGATGTTGAAAAAGATTCTTCAAAATTTGGGGGTACTTTATACAAAGCCCCCCCGGGGATTTTCAAAATTTTCTCGAAAACGGCTCCAAATTTTTTCTTCACATTTCTTGTATGAATAGAGTAAAATACACTTATTTACATGGCATAGGTCCGATTTTCACGGGTAACTCTGAATTTTTGAAAATTGCAAAAGTTTAAAATTTTCTCGTCTTCGGCGTCTTTCTGGAACTATAAAATTGAAGATAGAGATTTTTCCTTCAAATAAATTTTTTTCTTAATAGTGAGTTCTTTCTTTAAGGTCATCTAAATTTTTTTGGAAATTTTAGTATTTTTCGCGCAATATTGCGTGCAATATGTGCAATTTTAAAAAATTACAAAAACTAGATTTTCTCAAAAACGGCTCCAATTTTTTTCTTTTAACTTTTTTAGGGATAGTGGTAAATGTACTTTATCAGATGACATAAAAGCCATATTGGTCTATTGGTTGTTTTTTTTCAAAAATTACAAAACATTTTTTCTTAACGAAATACATATGTTTACGAAAAACAGACCGTCAAATAAGTTCATGTTAAATTTTTCAAAAATATGAGAGTTTTTGCGAAATTTCATGACAAATATGCCATCTTTATTTTTTAATCCATTTTTTGCGAGGCACAACATTTTTTTATTAAATTTTCACATTGGCGTAAAGGACGCTTTAGAGAATGGTGCAGGTCTGCTGTTCGTTTAAATACCTAATTTTCCGAAAATTTAAAAAATTAAATTTTTTGCGTCTTCCTGCAACTACAATTCTGAAGATTCAATTCTTTCTTAATGAAATATTTTCATATAAAACAAATCTTCAAATAAGGTAATGGTGAATTTTTCGAAAATATGAGTATTTTGGTGTCAAACGTAGTTGCTCGCTGCGAATATCCTGCGCTTCGTGAACGTAAAATGGAAAGTGAGAAGTGATCCTTCTGTGAACACGCTAAAGCGTTAAACCGTTCAGCCGATTTTCTCCAAAATTGATATCTCAATCGAATTTAGCTGATGAATTTGAAACCGGTATTTTAAAGGTGTACTTTACACGAAGCCTCTGGGACAGTTTCCAAAAAATGGCACCATCGATTTGATTAAATTTTGTAATATTTGTTGTCTGAAGTACTCTCACGTTACTGATGTGATGCGAAAAACTACTACCACTAGTTTCTAGATAATATAGTGAGTGAGAATTTAGAGTAAAAGGTATAGATAATTTTAAAAATCGTAGTAACTATGGACGTTGCAATAAATCTTTACAGAAACGATTTTAATTCTATGATGTAGATTAGCCGTTTTACTTAATGAAAAGCTTGTTGTTGCTGGGCATCATTGAGTGATGCGAACAAGCGAGTGAAAAATTTTGATCCAGAGTTTATAAGGGTCTAATTACAGTAATTTTTGTAATCGCGTATTTGGGATGAGCCATGAAGCTTTTCATGACCAACGTAAGAACTTTTTTAACTTCTAATTTTTGTGTATGTGCATTTGCAGCATCTCCTCAAATAGGGCAGGCGTAAGTAAAAAAGGATGAATATCATATTTGAATATTATTAAAGATGTTACTATGTAAATTTTAGGATTTTTAATGAACAGGGAACAAGGTTGTAACATTCCACTGCTTGTCGAGCCAGGCAGTGACCGCTATATCGCTTACAGCGTCCGTCGTAGATGTCTGGCTGACCATCAACGCCACCGTCAGGGACGGTGCAGAAATGTTTTCTTTTTGGAGTTGTGATTTCGCCTCGTGACAGGTCAAGGCGATGCAACAGAATGTCGACCTTGCTCATATCTAAATATTCCTCCTACGGTACTGCGCTCATTCATAACTTTTAGTAGCATATTACAGAATAACCTAATTTGCAATCTATCAAGTATCGCCTGTCAATAGTAGCTTACTACATTTCAGCCAATCACCAAGACCAGGGTTCGTAACCGCCTGCGTTACGACATCGAAACCATCGGGAATGCAGTTGAATGGAAATAATTGCAAAGAACGCAAGTTTAATCTGAGTCGGCGTACTAGATGTGTTAAACATGTTAAACAACATCACACAAAAACAATTAGTGAGTTTGTGGGTTCTGAAGATAGTCAAATTCAGTGGATGGCCCCTCTTACCACTTCCCGACGATTCTGGAGTCTTCCATCACTAATCTGT
>JAHLJT010005774.1:0-18390 GCA_031308135.1 Acheta domesticus
TCGCCTTCCTACCACCACCTATGACCAAAGTACAACAGACCTAAAACTGAAACTGAACTTGACCCTTATCGACGAAGACTTTAAAAGACAGCGACAAAAAGTCCAGAAGCTCTGTAGGCCATACTTCAATTTTTTAACCACCCTACGCTGATGTCCTAAACTATCCACCCAAACATACTCGACGTTTCCGACATCCCCCCAGACATCTTACTGCTCCCACCCTATAACAGTATTAACTTAACAACTCTCCTAACATTTGGAACCAAACAATTTCAACTAGTCACAAATATATCTCGATTCCCCACCCGTCTCCCTCCCATTACACCGTTTTTCCTCCACAAACAGCAGCTTGTCTTGGGTCACAGACGAATTCCTTCCGTCCCTAACCACCACCACACCACATACACGCCATAGCCATCAACCCTGTTTGATCTACTTCTCTCACTCCCCTTATCACTTGTAAGAAAGAGTATAAGCCCGCAACAGACTACACCGAGGAATGCGTTGCGAGAACATGTGCGACGAGAAATGTGGAAATAAGCCGGCGAGGCTGCGTCCACCACTACAAAGAGGTTATTCGATGTCTCGAAATGCCTTATGTGCCACAAGCCGAGAGTGGATGGCAGAAGTTTTAGCTATGAGATCATCTGAGAGTCCCATTTCTTGTTTTATTAAACTGCTCTTAGTAATTTTACTCGTGAGTATCCTTGTTTTGTTACAATAATCTGTAAACCATTTGTTTAACGAGTTCGAATTACCTAGAGAGAAACACACTACTTACATTGCATACAAATCATTATTTAATGTTAAAAAACAAGAAGTTAAGTGACGTATAAGGAAGAAGTTTGTACATCAGCAATATTTCTTGAACTCCGTAATCTCTACCACTGCTCTGGTTTACTATATTTGTTGGTTGAATAATGAATAGATAATGAGACAAATAATTCATATAAAATTCACAATAATAAATTCATTCATAAATGCCAATTAAGAAAAGTAATAAATTAATTCAATTCTTTCAAAATACCCTTTCAAGTTTCTTGCTTCAAATTTTTATTTTATATTACTGCATTATGAGCGATTTCACACAAATAAGAATATCTCCATACAAGTTTTTACGTGTTCATTTCCGTTTGAAGAGGAAATTCAAGAAAACATTAAAAAACTGGTAGTGTATCGCATCTTTTACTGCCAAACGTTATAACCTCACTCAGTTCTTGCACTGTTTGGTGTTTTCCTGCGGCAGTGAAGGCCAAATGTCGTATAACAAGTAAAAGAGTAGAAATGTGTCCGAGAAAACTCGCTCGCCGACCGACTCGAGCGAGGACCTCTTTCGCCTCCGCAGAGGCGAACGAGGAAACTCTTCAGGTGTGTGGGGGTCCATAAGAGTCCTTGTTTCGATTTTCCACATTTCTCGTCGCACATTCTGGAAACACATTCCTCGGCGTAGTCTGCTGAGGGGCCTAATACACGTCCTTACAGCTCATACAGCATGTCAGATGCCACGAGAATAATGCCTACTAGCTCACATCAGTTTGTAGTGTGACATTCTAATACTCGTAGAGCATGTCTAAGATGCCACATACAAAATCCCTAATTAACTCGTATGACAAATACGGGACGCCAAAACGGTACATTTTGACGTTCCATTTTCCTTTAAAAATACGGACAGGAACTATCCGGACTAATACGAGACAGTCTGGTTACCTTAGTCTTGCAGGACTCTAATACCAACTATCCATGTTTTTAATTCGGTTCCTTGAACAATCAATAATAACATCGACAGTTATTTTAACAGACATATTTACAATCAAAGAGCTTTTAAATGGTGAATGTTACCGATGTTTCGGCCCTTAAACATATTATGGCCATCATCTGGAAAAAGAAGGAACCTGCAATTGATGATATTGTATACTGACATGTGTAGATCGTAAAAAGTATGGTAGGTGAATTACCACTTAAAAACATACCTTATATTCACAGAGTAATCCATATGCAAAATAATATGTAACATAACAATAAATGTTGCTTCGTGTTTCAACACGTGTGGATTGAGATTTGGACAGTGACTTTCAATATAGACAGTACTCCAACATAACAGAACAAACCCTGGCGAAAATCCGTGTTGTGAGGGTCTGTATAGCAGCTGTGTTGTACGTGTTTTTCATTTCGTGCCTTGTTCCGGTAGTGTAGCATACTGTGTGCCTACTGTGCACCGTCCCTGCTCTGCAGTAGTCCATATCTCTTGTACGCTTAGTTTGAAACCGTTTGTATAAGGTGTGCCAGAGGTGTGCACAAACCGTATAAAGCGTACGTTTGTATACAAAATAAGGTGTGCACAACAAAGTTGGTTAGTATTGGTTATAGGTTTGGTTAAGTGAGGTTCGCGCCCTTTTAGAAGATTGCAGTTTAGTTATATATTAATCAGTTGTCAGTGTGCGGATTTCGTGAAGTAAGCGGCAATTTTCTGTGGAAATCGCATAAGTTTCATTTCTAATTTCTTTGTGGATGTGTGTCCCATCGAATGTCTGCTCTTGAAATTACCAAACACCAGTATAGTTACTTGTGGCAAACAAACTCTCTCGTATCGGTCATCGATGGCCCGTAAAGAGTTAACGCATGAAATAATCCTAACACAAATCAGGTTTAATGGTAAGCAAATACGTTTCTTTAATTGTGACCTAAATTTAATACACACATAATAATAGTATATTTATTGTTTCAGAAATAACCCCTAAAAACATTAGGGTTTACCTTCACCAACGTGTCGAGTGGTCATAATCTGATTATTGATGAGGTAGAAAAGAAAACTAAATACAATGTATGATCTGGATATTCAATGCTTGGCTGTTTTTTAAATTGGACCACACTAGTGAAGATTAAGTTCCACCAGTTCTATAGCAGTGATTTGGTCATTTCGAAAATTGCGTGTGTATTTCAATGAAACAACAACACTATATTGACACAGAAGAAAATATAGGT
Source organism: Acheta domesticus (assembly GCA_031308135.1). NCBI lineage: Eukaryota > Metazoa > Arthropoda > Insecta > Orthoptera > Gryllidae > Acheta > Acheta domesticus. The sequence goes on from JAHLJT010005774.1 coordinate 2,983, forward strand.
TTCATTCGTGTGATAGGTTGGTTTTTTTTAACTTATAGCAGATAGAAATAATTTTGTTAGAAAGGGAAATAACTTGTTTGATTTTCAAGTGGTATAGCAAAGTGTGCAAATTAGTGCTATAAAGTATAATATAGTGTTTTGCTCCATAGCAGTTAGTTTTTTTAACTAATGATTTTCTTAAACTTAAATACATTAAACTTAAAATAATTTTCCTTGACTCTTTCAAGAAACCAAGATATATTTAGTTATTATGACTAGTAAGCCTACATGTTAATTGAATTGTGCTACATGCAATACGTTACGACAGGTTTCCAATTGGATGTTTTTGATATTTTTTTAACTGAAGCATTTACTTCACATTAGCTAATTTTTCAAGTTTTCATAATGAATGCCCAAAAATACTACACTATTAGTTAACAGTCTTGCATATGCAAATAAAATGTGCTATCATATGCTAATTTTACACCAATTTGGTTAATGTTGTCTATTGTGTATAATTGAATGAATATAATTTCCTTTCGATAGTTTTCAATATCTTATGTCTGAAGACAATCAGTATAGTGCTTTATATGCAATCAGTATTTGATGTAATTCCAAATTATAGAAATATCTTGTTTTTATTGGAAGCCCCAATAAAAATAAGATATTTCTAACTATTTTCTAAAAACAAGATTTTCTTCAGGTACAGACACCTGAAGTAGTGAACAATTAGTTTGTGAAATGTGCTTCCAATAAAAACAAATATATTTCAATCATTGGAATTACATCAAATACAATTTACTGATTGCGTATTAAACAGTGCTTTCTTTTTAACCTATTAAGCAGTATTTCTCTTATAGTTTCAATATCTTATGTTTTAATACAATCAGAAGTACTGTTTAACATGCAATCAGTACATTGTATGTGATGTAATACATGTATGTACCTGAAGTTCAACAATTAGTTTGTGAACATTGTGCTTCCAATAAAAACAAGATATTTCTATAATTTGGAATTACATCAAATACAATTCACTGATTGCGTAATAAACAGGACTACTGATTGTATCAAAACATAAGATTCTGAAAACTATAAAAATAAATTATCTTCAGGCATAAGTTCTGTAAATACTGCAAAAATCATTTTAAAAAATAACAGTTATATTTTTAATGATAAAACTACCAGCACACATGCAAATACAAAATACAATTATGGAGAGAGACTCATCTTAAGATGTTTTCAAAAAAATTTTGTGATTTATTTATTTAAAGTAGTAAGTGGAATAGGAAGTGGTAGAAGATTACCCTCTTGATTTGAATTATTATTTTATTAATTTTGATAAATAACGTTTTGGGAAATTAACCTGGCATATATTCTTGTTTTTGTCTAAAATTGATAGATTTTCAAATCAAATTTAAGTGAATGCTGAATTCTGGGCTTTGAAAATTGTTTTTAATGAATTTCTCTAAGTTATGTTTATGCTCAGTTATTCTTTGTTTTATTCTTCGTTTTGTTTGGCCAATACATGATTTGTTGGCAACGGATATATTTTCCTTTTTCCACTTCAGAAGCTGGAATTACATCTTTAACATTTCTAATAAGATTGTTTGTTTGTTAATATATGTCTAGATATTATATTTTGTATTTTTTATTATTTTGTTAGTAATTTTAGGTACATATGGCAAAATTATAGTTTTGTTAACAGCTAAGGTTTTGGAATAGGGTGATCAGGTATGATATTAAACATTCCACATAGCATTGCTCTCTTCTTCTTTATGTGCTTTTTTATATACTCAACAGGATTTTTTTAAAATAAATATATCATGTACTATTTTTATATGACATTCCTGGTGTATGGGATGGGATCATTTTATTGCTCTATCTACGAGGCCATAAACAATGCCTCTCTTAGCTGTATGGGATGTTTAGGTAAATAATTAAGGATACGATTAGCAGCATTACCTTTTCTGTACCAATTTGTTGATATTTTTCCGTTGTCATGTTTGATATAGATATCTAGGAAGTTTATAGATTGATTATTTTTTTTCTAAAGTGAACTGGATTCATCACAAGAATTAAACATATTGAGCAAATTTAATGTCATTTTCATCAACTATAATTAATAGGTCATCCACATATCTTTTGTACAAAACAATTTAACAGGCCAGGTAGGATTGATTCTTCAAGTCTACGCGTAACAATTTCTGGAAACACTGTACTAAGTTAACCACCAATTGGAGTTCCAGTCAATCATTGATAAATTACCTCATTAAATGAAAATTCTATGTTCATTAGAATACTTCTTACCACAAGAATTATTTCATGAATTGCAACTCAAGGTTTAAGTTGATTATGATGTTAAATGTTCCAAAATTCTCTTTATTTTTTTCCTGTATTCTCAGGTAAAAAGAATATAATATCACCAGAGTGAGTATATTATTCATCTCATCCTATTCCCAACTACCTTTAAAACAAGCAAATTTTAAGAGAACTATTACTGAGATTAAGGCCAGATACTGTAATTCATTCATCCGTGTGTTATAGGTACTTTTCCTAGCCCAAGAGCAGCAGACGAGGTTGTGAATAGCGATAAGAGTTAATAAAGGAAGTTTTTGTTTAAATTTAATTTTGGTTTTGTTTGATTCTTTCAATGCACCCGACCTGCGAGAAGCAATGTTTGATAGGAGGGCTGTAGTTAATTCAAGGTAATACGTTTACGAGCAAAACATTCTTCTGTTCCCAGCTACCACCAGTAATACAATCAATTTGTAAGAATGAGGTTACGAGAAATTAAAATTCATTCATAGAAATGTGTTTATTTCTATTGTGTGACTGCTATTTTCGTAAGTATCAAACGTGTTCTGAAACATCTTCCATGATATATCACATTTGAATGTACTTGATGCAACATCAAACTAGTGAGTCCTTTACGCGGACAGTTTCAGTAGTGAATCTTTTGCACAATTCTGTTTGGATTTTTTTTTTTTTTTTTTTTTTTTTTTTTTTTTTTTTTTGTGGAACCTTCAGTATAAAATGTATCTCTGAGAAACATTCGGTTCTCATGAGAATTTTTCCGGAAGAAAATCTAGGCAGAATCGTGAAAGATTTCCTACTGGAACGCGTTCCACTGTAAATATGTTAGGTTAGGTTAGTTTTCGTAACCTAGGTGCACGCATCGATTGGTAATGGTACACGTACATCGTCTGTACATCGTGTACACGTGACGTCGTGTACGTTCCAATTCAGCTCAAGCGTACATTCATTTGGGCCAAATTACACGTTCGGTACACAAAAACTCATATCGTGACAAGCTCTTGTTCACATCCGTACATTGCAGATGCGCATTCCGTGCACGTTTGCCCTACATTGGCGTACGTTTAGCGTACACACCGATTTTCGCCAGGGAAGGTTAGCGGACATTAGGTTGGGAACACGAAGCATCAGTTATCATGGAATAAGCCAACCATGATAAAAATTGAGAAATGAAAGTCGTGGGGAAATTATATTACAATGTTGCAAATGACTATAGTGCTGGCCAGCTAAAAAGACGAGCTAACGAGACAACTTTTCAAAAATTTCGCTGACGGATGAAAACGTACATTCATACTCGACTTAGGGTACTTTCGTTTCGTTTTGTTTTGGCAAAAGTCGTTGCCAACAGTCACACAATTACCCTCTATATATTACGTCTAAGTCGTAGGGACATTTTTTGAAATTTAAGTTTGCAATATAAAAATGACTTCTTCCGTAGATTCCGCCAACATTCAAAGACATTCAAGTGGAGTGCTGTGTTGGTTTGCGATTGTTGTTAGTGATTTGTATTCTTCTGTTTGCTGCTTTTCGTTCTTTGCATTTCGTCGTTTTGTTCAATTTATTAATTTAGTAGTTCTAGGCGTTTTTGAATTTTATTTATTATTTTCCAATTGTTTTCTTCAGTAATCATAGTAAGTAAAAGGAACCAAAGGAACCGTGCCACCCTAAACCCTGGTTCAACCAGTTTTAGTAGTAAAAATTAATTGTTTCCATTTAGTATTTCTTGTGTTAAATTAATTATATTATATTTATTATTAATTTTTCTGAATTCAATTTATTTTTAATTGGAAATTAATGGATAGCCCAACTATATCTAGGCCTACACATAATATTGCACCTTTAACGATAACATGCATTGAAAGTTCCCTTCAAAAGGGGATTGTCAATTCATTTTGTGGATTATGGAAGGAAGCAGTGGAAGAAAAGGACCATGTTACATAAACTTCTTTGACAAATCAAGTGGCAAAATTATTACAGGTAAGAATGATTTTCCCTATTTTTCTACATCTTATCTTTTAAAATTTACAAGTGTAATTTTCTGAATTAAAATAGTGATGGTTCTTAATTATCTTTAATTATTAATTACCATTACTCATGTATCAATAGTAATAAATCCAATTTTCTTTTTTCAAGTTATTGTGTGTTACAGGTGATGTCAGTTGAAAGTATTATCAACAAACAGCTCTGACCACTCTCAAAAAGACCCATAAAAGAACCTGTCCTGTCAGAAATATTGACAATTGCATTTAGGATGGAATTGCCAATAAAAATATTGTAGTTTATGTTCAGGTAATCAATTAGAATTTTTCATGAGTTTGTTAGTATAGAGTTTTATTAATCTAAAAAATGGCCAATTTTTTTATACTGTTTATGTGTTACTTAACAAGAACCATGAATTATTGTTATGTAGGTTGTGGAATTTCTATCAGAAACATATAGAGATTGTGGGTGGATTAAATTAGCATTAAATTTTGAAGGCTCTCAGACTTTAAAGCAAATAGTGAAGAACATGGGTTTTACTTGCAGAGAGGGAGACAGGTATGACCACGTGAGGGAGAGTGAAATTATCGTTTTTAAAAGAGAGGGCTTCCTGAGGAATTACATTAAAACACAAACTCCAACATACCAAAGGCAGTAAGTTCTTTGGATGAACATGGATATATATGAATGGTAATTTCCTATACTTTTCTTCTGGAACATAACTTTAATATTGTTTCCCAATGTAATGAATGTACAGAGAACATAATGAGAAGTGCATAACATAAAGCAATATAAATTTGGATTTAAGTTGGATAGATAAATATTCCCATTGGAGAATCTTCAAAAACATGGTTAAAAAGGATGAGGGAAGGGGCCACCCTAAAAAAACAGATGAGGGAAGCAGATTTGTGGTATTTCATGCTGGAAGTAAGCATGGATTTATGCAATATTTGAATTGAATAATAATACACATGGCATAGTGGTACAGAGTAAGTTTCCTTTACTTACCTTCATCACCTATAACATTAATTTTTTTGACTATTGTTAATAATTTATTTTTGAACAATTTCCTCTGCAAGGAGAGGGAAGTAAAATAATTTATGTTCATTGGGCACAAGTTTAATTTAACAAATTTGAAGAGGGGCCAGGATTACCGTGGTTCTACAGACTGGAAGAAAATCCTTCATCAAAGTGGAAAAAAAGTGAGGTTGTGGTAAGTAACTATTAAAGATTAAAGGTTGAATTTGAAATGTAAATAATTTCAACTATAAATCTTCATTTGAAGGTGGTTTCAACAACATGGTGCGATGCCACCATTTGTTCCATGTTCCATGTCACTGTTGTTCTTATGAGGCAACTTTGCAAGCTTCATAGTGGTCATCTAAGAAGGTTAGCTCTCATATACAATTTGCATTCTCAAATTGTTATTGAAGAAAATATTTTTGAGATGGGTTTGTTTTCTTTTTTCTAGATATATTGTTGACAAACTTTTCAAAGTTAAAGGGCTTGAAGTATTATGCCTTTCTACATACCATTATTTTTTAAGTGCCATAGAACAAGTATGGTCTGAGACAAAATTATATTATTCAAAAGTAATACTTTCAAGATCAGGCAGTGGCATTGAAAGAACTAATCAGGTCTGGAAAAAAGCTTTAAATCAGGTGTGGCTAACTTTTCTAAGCAAATATTTAACTTTTGAATAAAATTTATATATTCTAATATTTATATATTTATAAGATTAATATTCTTATAGTATTGATAGCCTTAATTACAATTCCAGAAACTTGAACAAAAACAATAATAATTTTTAAAATTAACTTCTTTACATTGAAAATATTGTTGATATTATTATTACTATTATTAGTTATTTTCACATCTGAGTACACTTATTTCACAAACATTCATTTTGGTATTTCTCTGCTTTTTGTTGTGTAGCCCCTATTGCTTGCTATTAATATTTAATATATTCAGTATTTATCTGAGTTATTTTAATTGTAATGTGGAATCTGATATCATCTAATTTTTTCTTTTCGATACATATCCCTGTAGGTGACACCACAAAAGTGGAACAATTATGCAAACCACACAGAAAGAATTATAAAAGAATATTAGAGGAAAGAAATCCAAGATGTTCCAGAAATTGAATAAACTTGGAAGACAGTTCTAGAGAAGAGGATGACAATGACAGTGAGGAATAATAGGTAAGATATTCATTACATGGTTTCTTATGTTTAAGAAAAATTTTATGACTGTAATTCATCTTTTATGAAGAAAAACATAGAATAAACTATTTATTTATATTACATACATTGCATTTAAAGTGGCATGTTCAATCTATTTTGAAAAACAAATTTAATGTGATGCTTAACCTGGTATTTTTTTCAGGTACGATGTCAACCTTATGGTTCTTTTGTGTGAAGTAGGCACATGATGGATGTAATGATAACTTTTCATTCCCTAGCTTTCAAATTGTGTCTAGACTATCTCTTCTTAAGCTTTTATTGGAGCAAGTTTTGTTGACACAATTTTATACAAAATGTTTTTCTTTAATCGTCAATCAAAATTGATTTTGTAGTATGCAAAACATAGTTTTTTGTCTCCAAAGATTGTGTTGTTATTATTATTAATTCGTGTAATAATGTAATCTTGTAATTCTATGTATGACTAATGTGTTCTTGTAATTCCTAGATTTCACATAAATACTTGTTTTGTGTATCTAAATGTGTATATAAATTATCTTTTTCTACTCTCATTGTATAATTATGTCATTTGATGGCTGCAACCCATTGCATAATTATAATATTACAATTGTTTTCATTATGATTCAGGTTCTTGACTTTTTTAAATATCTTTAAAAAAATCAGAGTCATATCCCAATCTTAAATATTACACTTCATTGAAATGGAGAAAAATTAGGAAAAAGAGGAGAACTTGTCTGGTAACAAAGGACAAGTTACTCTTACTAATGCTAATGATAGTTTTCTTATTTTTCTAAAAAAACTTTCTTTTAAAAGCTAATGAATAATTCAACAGATAAATTAAATGGATCCAGTTTCATTAATACTGACATCACTGGAGTTAGGAACAATTCATTAGATCACTTAAAAATTCCCATATATATCAATTTAATTAATTTCAATAATGGTGATATTTATTTTGTCAAATAAAAGTCATTATTAACAGTTCAAAATATGAAGGAATTGTTAATATTAAAATCTCAAAAGCATTATTAACATAGAAGTTTGACCACAGACCACAGAAGTTTAAGGTAGTATTACTTTCCCGTATACTATACATACGTTTATGGTATACGAAAGTTACGTAATGCTGCGCGAAAAAATGCGGGCGGATTTTCGGCAGAAAAAACTCTTATTACAGGGCCCTGGGAACGAAAAAGTGAATAAATACAGTTGTTAAATTAAGAAAACATCTAACATGTGGTGCAGCCAGAATCCCAGTTTTGTGGGTCCTTTATACCGAAAAACAAATTGAAAGCAAAACGTCTGACCGTCTGGGAACAACGCTAGCGGCTAAAACGTTCTGATTTTCTCCAAAATTGATACTCCCCGATCGATCTGGCTGATCTCGTGGCCCCTGGAATTTGAAACCGATATTTTCATGTTCGGAGTACTTAACATGAAGCCACCCGAACATTTTCAAAATTTTTTAAAAAATGGCTGCAATTTTTTCTTTAATCTTCTTGTAAGAATAGAGTAAAATACACTTAAGGTGACATAGGTCCGATTTTCACGGATAACTCTGAATTTTCGAAAATTGTAAAAGTTTGAATTTTATTCGACGTCTTCCTCCAACTACGAAATTGCACATAGAGAGTTTTCCTTCAAATACAATTTCTTCTTCATAGTTCTTTTTTAAGGCCATGTACATTTTTTTGAAAATTTTAGTAATTTTCGCGCAATATTGCGTGCAATATCTGCAATTATAAAAAATTACAAAAACAAGATTTTCTCAAAAACGGCTTCAAATTTATTCTTTCAACTTTTACTAGGGATAAATGTACTCTATTAGATGACATAAACGCCGTATTGCTCTATTCTTTTGATTTTTTCAAAAATTGCAAAAATGTAATTTTTATACTTGTATCTCACGTCGTTAATATTTACATTACTGGCAATTTGTTCACATTATTATATTTACGAGTACATGAGCTTTAAATAATGTCATACAAAGTTTCTCGAGAAATCAACCATTTTCTGTGAAAATTAGCTCAAAATTCAGCATTTTCAGAAACGTTCAAACGCTATTTTCTCATAATTTGTTCCAAACATTTTCTTCAAACTTTCGGAACGGATAGCGCTAATTGCACTCTTTAATATGACGTAAAGTTCATTTTGGGGTATTTTTTTCTTTTTTCAAAAATTACACAAATGTAATTTTTAAAGGTCTCGCAAATCTTTAATATGCACATTACCAGCAATTTGTAAACATTATTATATTTGTGAATATATGTGTTTCAAATAACTTCAAATGAATTTTTTTTAAAACACAAAAATTTTCTGTGAAAAAGAGCTTGAAATTTCGCATTTTTAGTAGCGCTTAAACGCCATTTTATTAAAAACGGCTACAAATTTTTAAAAGAAAATTGCCATTTAGGACGAGGTTTTTGTGTTCTTTAATATTCTAAAATACATATTTCCGTTTACCATTAGGAAACTAAAAATTAAAAAAATGTCAAAAAAAGACGTACTTTGGACGGCGATAGTTGGCAGCTAGTTTTCTCAATGAAAGGTATTTATCAAAAAACACTTTCAAATAAGGTCATGCTAAATTTTTTGAAAATACGAGTAGTTTTTCTATAATTTCGTGACAATAATAGTCCTCTGCAAATTTACTGCGATTCAGACAGCCGGATGCGTCGTAAATTAGAATGTGCAATTTTGTATATTATTTCTTTGTTCGTTTTTACATTCGACCTTTTGTTATATATTTACACATTAATCTTTAAAGAAATTGTTGGAAGAAATATTGGAAATAAAAATTGCTTATTCTTTAAGAGTGTATCGACTTGATATAGCTGTATGGTATCAGGCTTCTTTTTCCAATTCAAGTTTACAAAACTTTGTTTATTGTATTCTTATGCAGTTATAGAATTCACATAGTTTTGACAACACTGCAATGGAAACAGTGAGTTGTTCGCTTCTTGGTTGAGTTGGACGTTGTCAAATAATAGCTAAGATGTTAGTAGGGCAGAAAGTGCAATATTTCAATTCCACATAGCTGTTACCAATAATACGGGAAAGTATGTGCTGTTGTAGCATCACTAGTTTTTCATTTGCACTTGGCACTTGTTAACATCTCTTACGCTAGCAATTGTTGATAATGAATTAAATGGTAACTCTTAATTAAGTTACTAATTATTCACTGAGTTAATATTCGTTCATAGATGGAAATCTTGTTTAATTTTACCGAAAAAACAGACTTACTTACACAGTGAACAGTCTTTCAAACGCGCGAGGAATGTAGATAATAAACAAAAGCGTAAGAGCTGATCGGAATGATAGTTTCATAAGTTCGTTATTCTGACAGGAAATCTTTCATGCTGCAGTATTGCGAATTTAGTGCGGCCTAATACGCGGCCTGGACTATTAAGTTTAACTCTCGTATGTCAAATACGTGTTTTTTTTATTTTAGAAAAGAATAAAACCGTCATTACGTTGCCAAGAACAACAAAATAAATTACATTTTGCAATTTGTAATGAATTATAATACCTTTGAAAACTCACATCTTAAGTTGCATTTACGGACAATTTCTCGTCCATAATAGTTATGTCAGGAGTCCTCTCTGTATTTTTAAATGAGTCTTTAAGGACGAAGCCGGAAGGTAAACTGCGAGGCGGAGCGAAAGCGAAGCCGAGTATTTAATCTTAACCTTCCGGCTGAGTCCTTAAAGACTAATAGAGGACACGTTACATTCAATGTTTTTTTGTTATTTCCAGTTTATCGCTTATTCAAAATAAACTTTTATCACTTTCATGAAAGATATTGTCATTACTCTCGATTTTCTGTAGCAAGGGTTGGTGGTACTGGATACTTTGTGATCAACCAGTTGAATGCTTTTTTTTTGCTCATGCAAGCTGATTGAAAAAAAATATCCGGAAATTTCGAAGTAACAGAAGATATTTTCGTGCCAGATGATATTCCGGAGGAAGCAGAAGTTGCAAGCTCTAGTTTGATGTCTTCTAAATCTGTAACCACTTGTGAGAAAGCTTATGATTCATTTTGTGATTGGTGAACGAAAAGGAATGTTCGAGGCATTAACGAAGAGATTATGCTACAATACTACTTTCAATTAATTGTACCAAAATAATTGTAAAAATAAATTGTGTTTATATGTAGTCTCCAAAATTGTGTTTTGTGTCAACGTCATATTTAACCCAAGATTTGTGACCACTGATAAAATCTAAACCCGAACGTCCGCTAAAATATTTTTAATGGACTCTCGAGCATTTTAATGGCCGTTGCTATGGACGCGCTCTTAAAGCGTTGTTTAGATGGTTGGTTGCTAAGGGGCTAAGTGCGAGTTTAACAACATAAAAAATGTTTATGGTTTACTAGTTCATTGCTGTGTGTTTACGGACCTGAAACAAAACACGTAATGGTGTACTTAACATAGAGGAGAGATATACTAGAGTGCGCACCGAGCTGCGCAGAAGGCCCGGCCGGGTATCAACATCTCTCGCGCCAGTGTCACGTGACTTTGGGAGAGCTAGGTGACATCTACAAGAACACCCGTCTCGCATTAAGTGATTTATTTTTATACGTGCTTAAGATGTTTCATTCCAACGTTATTTTCTCATTTATTAATCAACCCTAAAAATGTTGCTTATAGCAGAAAGTGAATTTAAGTTTTTCTGTTCTATTTGCTCCAGTACATGAAAATTCCGATTTTTGTCCAACTTGACACGTTCAATCGCATACTCCAGTAAACCTGTTTTAGAAGTACAATTACATAAGACTATAAATAAAAAATATTTGTAAAATAAATCAACTCCATGGGATACATTAATCCAAATTTCTATTACTCAATGTTAGACATTCTACTATTGAAGATTCGCATCAGTGTCATTTATAATAGCAAGTTATAAAATGTTATTTCAAGGATTTATAGAGGGAAAAAAGGCTTCTACCTTTGATTTATTTAGTCAAAAACAGCAAAATCTGTATGTGATATATGGGGGAAAAGTTCCATCTGCACTCATTTTCTTGAGCTTCAAAAGCTCTTCCCAACATTTTAACTATAACATTAGACATTTTCCCTCCCGAGTTATATAAAACCTATTTGCATCAATAAACAAACTGCATGTTTTATTTTTTTCTTTGTATTACTAACAACAGTAACATGCCACTGGCTTTACTCCTACCACTAGTAGCAAGTAAGCTCAAGAAAACGTGGGCGTAGTGAAGCTACATTTATATCCAAAAGCAAAACAATGGGACATCTCAGCATTTGCTGAATGGATTGGGAAAACTGGACAAACTGGAAAACTGGATCGAAATGGGGTCTTTGACCTGGAAGCTGAAGTACATATTTTTCAAAGAATTTACTAATAAAAATCAACTACAATCATACAAATTACTAACACTAACATACTATAAACACAACTTACACCAGTAAATACACATAGGATTAATGCCCTCTAAATAAAATAATTTTGTTGTGAACTGATCCATACTATTTTTTTGGTAAATTTGGATGTGCTCTCTTCCTACATGTTTTAATCTTATGTCAATATATTTAAACAATATTGCCTTTATTAAATACATCCCGTGATTCATTATGGCCTCTTGACCAATAATATGATATGTTAAATTACTAAAAACAGAACTATTCACAAATTCTCTCAGACATCTATTTACAATTGTACTACATGCTGCCTTTTTAAAAATGTCACCTCTCCCCTGAAGTATTCTTACTTCTACCTCTGCTCTTTTGCAGATTTTTATAACATCTTCAGAAGAGTATTTCATCTTTCCTCTGAATGAAGGAATATGATCCTTCATCAGTATCAGTCCGGCAAAGAACTAGCTTACAGTCCTATGATGAGCCAACCATTAACATTTGATTTATTAAATCTAATTTATGGCAATATTCTGTATTATTATAAACTATTTCACCGCCATGTGGCTTCGAGCTCCAACGAGGAAGAAAACAACGAACGGGAAAATCTCCATTCTACGAATTGGAAAACATATTGACACCTCTCTGGAGATCCACATTACTTTCTAAAACCTTCCAGAAGATTTCCGCCATTACCATGGCGATATATAAGGACCGCCCAAGCTCCTGAGTTCAGTTCAGACGACAGCCACGCCAGAGTGCAGACGACAGCCACGCCAGGAGGCGGTTCCCTCGGGAGCCGCGCCGGAGGCAGTTCCGGCGAGAGCCACGCCGGAGGCCCATACGAAACTACCACGAGAAGCCGAGCAGAAGAAGATGACGTCAGCGACGAGCCCTACTCCGCCACCGCTTCTGAGAGAGCAACGGGTGAATAGTGGAACGATATGGTAAGAAGCCGCCGTCGTCGAACTCGACTCCCCGCCTCGTCTTCCTAAGTGTTCTCATCTCTCTCCTTCCCCGTCTCTTTTCCATCTCTCTCTAGTAATCACATAATGCAGTAAATAAACATTATTATTATTCGAACTCGTAGACATTTGGCTCATCAAGATCCCCTTTCCCCATTCAATTCATTAACAACCATAACAACCACCGATAACAACCACAATCATCATCACATAATCATTTTCCATCACCCTTCCTGCACCTCACTGGGAATACGCTGTAACCGATCAGCTTCCGGAGAGGCGCAGGAAGGGGACATCACAGTCCACATTAGCAAGAGACTTTTGCAACTTTGTAACTAAAAATCCTCCAATATAAGTTACAATGACAAATTGACAAATTGATAAATAAATAACAAACATTGACAAATATTGACAAACATTGACAAATAAATAAATAAAAAATAAATGTCCACAACATAGGGAGACAATCTAGTTTCAAGATTGTGTATAGATGGCAAGTACATATGGTCAGTTGGTACCTCACTGCCCAGTTCAGGATCATTTACTTGTGGCACACTTGCATACTGACGTGAACTGACATTTAACACAGTTGTTTCATCCTGTGGAACACAATTTGCAAAGTTAAATTGTTATTGCACTTCTTGAAAAGAAAAAGAATTTTGGATCGTAAGCAGTGAACAAATATCCACACCGTCCCAAAATAATTACCCTGTAGCACCACAAACAGCACGAAAAGCCTGCACCACGTACAGCACGAGCAGCCGGTGTCCCAAAGTCACGTGACTTACGACCACCTCATGTTGAAACCTGCGCAGTAGGCTCACGCGCACTCTAGTTGTTTCTCTCCCTCACTAAGTCTGTAGACTTCATGCTCTCCTCTATGGTACTTAATACCCTTGCGGGCCTATCTGATTCTTTATGCCCTCGGGCCTTTTGAATACTTTATGGCCCGCACTAATGCCAACCCAACACATACAACAGTTTTATGAATTCGATTTTTAATGTTATGATGCAAGCAATTGCAATAAATAAATGGCATAATGCTCAAATAAGTAAAATAACTCGTTATAAACCTTATTTTGCTTATATCGATACGAAAATCACAATTTTGCCCTGTTTTCGTGAATTTAAAATTACATGAATTTCGTGAATTAATAATAATAATAAATTTCACTGTTAGGTATCACATTTTTTAGAGACTTAATTATATTCTTCTTGAGTAGCAGTACTAGTAGTAGGATATATAAGGCACATCAGCTAACATCCTCGAAATGTTATTTTTTGTTGTTACGAGACATTCTAAATCTTCTTTTGATGTTATGACATATTTTGGCAATAGAGTCTAATAACCTAAAAGTGCCGTTTAATGAGGGAAATTTACACTGTTATTCACACCGGGAACTCTCAAATACATCATAAACAGTTTCATATATTTCTCGAGAGTTTAATGAAAATTGCGCAGGAACTTCACAATATTCTTTCATCTTTTACGAACAAATTAGTCCAATAACGATTATGTAATAGTAATTAGATATACACTCTGTTTTGTTTATCTGACGTCATATTAACAGAAAACTATTACAATGCGACTTTTCACTTTAGACACGAGAAATATAAAATGTTTCTAATTCTTGTTTTATTCAGCATCGAACTAGTAAACCATGAAGTTTTGTATGCACCACTGGCGTTACTAGATGTTGTTGCCCCGAGGGTGACTTCCAAACCCGAGGGCCTCTGGCCCGTCGCCCTCGGGTCAAAAACATCTACTTAACGCCCTTGATACAATAAATAACTATTTCGGCCTAGAGCGTGGACGATAGAAGTGGAGTGGCCGTGTGTCGTTAAATATTTCTAACACCATCCTAAAATTCTTTACTATGATCCTCAGTCGTTTTGGAGATGAAGGGCTATGATTAGGTGATGGGAGACGATTTGTAGGCAAATGGTGACGGGGCAATGGTGGAATGAGATCAGAAGAAACGAGGAAATGGAAGGAGGAAATACCTTTTTGTCCATATCAAATTTCACAAGGATTAATTCATGGCATACTCTATTGAGTAGTCAGAAGAGCAGGCCATGATAAAAGCGTAAATTCATGTTTTCACTGTCTGTACGTTTTCTATACGAGTTAGAGTCCCTAGATACAGAGAGTAGCGCATTCCATTGTTCCTCCAATCCCGTCATTTTATGTCCAGTTGTCAGGAAAATTGGAAATGTGTGGTAGTTTGGGTGTTGAGAACCATGAATCCATCTTAAATGAATATTAATATTCTTAACAATTTCCATTACGTCATGAATTGTTATCATTTCTGTTCAACTTCTGCATTCTGCTTGATGGGGCTATCGGGTGGGAGGATATTAAATGGCGTTGGTTGCGCTACACTCTGTATCTAGGGACTCTAATACGAGTTGCCACGAGACGCCCTCAGGGGCTCTGCCGGCACACAAATGAATTACCGAAATGCTCCGTCTTAATATATTAACGCATATGTACCGTTGTAACATTACTGGTTTTTATTGTTGTTCTCGTATTAAATTTTAAATAGTGTAAATCCGTATCTGCAAGATATGAAAGGCTTAGTGATGAACGGG
>JAHLJT010005775.1:0-46950 GCA_031308135.1 Acheta domesticus
ATTTACAAGTTCCCAGCCGCTCTGTATAACTGTAGGGGAACTTTTTACACCGTTTTTATTTTTTTGCGGCCAAACGACGCGTCGGACGACTTCGCGCCTCATGACCTTTCGTACTCGTGGCAACGAGACGAGTCTGTAGAAAAATCCGCAAGCTGGCCGGAGACCCCGGTTCGATGCCCGAACACGGCACTTCGCGTGTTTTTAGACTAGCGGCGTCGCGAAAAATCACGGTAACGTGCTTTTGCGCGTAGAATACGACCCTGAAAACCGCGAAGCGCCATGCCTTTTCGTTCTCCCGGAATTAATTCCTAAAATTTTAAAAAGCACACACATGTAATTCTTAAAAAGCACACATGAAATTGTTTAAAAAAAGCACACGTGAAATTCTTAAAAAGCACACATGAAATTGTTTAAAAAGCACACGTGAAATTGTTTAAAAAGCACACGTGAAATTCTTAAAAAGCACACATGAAAATGTTTAAAAAGCACACATGAAATTCTTAAAAAGCACACGTGAAATTGTTTAAAAAGCACACGTGAAATTCTTAAAAAGCACACGTGAAATTCTTAAAAAGCACACGTGAAATTGTTTAAAAAGCACACATGAAATTCTTAAAAAGCACACATGAAATTGTTTAAAAAGCACACGTGAAATTGTTTAAAAAGCACACGTGAAATTCTTAAAAAGCACACGTGGAATTCTTAAAAAGGACACGTGAAATTTTTTAAAAAGCACACATGAAATTCTTAAAAAGCACACATGAAATTGTTTATAAAACTCGCACGGTTTTTATTTTTTACGGCCGAACGACGCGTCCGGCGACTTCGCGTGTCATGACCATTCGTACTCGGGGCATCGAGACGAGTCTGCAGAAAAATCCGCGAGCTCGCGGGAGACCCCTGTTCGATGCCCGAACCCGGCACTTCGCGTGTTTCCAGACGACCGGCGTCGCGAAAATTCATGCTAACGCGCCTTTGCGCGTAGAATACGACCCTGAAAACCGCGAAGCGCTATGTCTTTTCGTTCTCCCGCAATTTATTCCCAAAGTTTACATTCCACGAGCGAAAAATTTACAAGTTCCCAGCCGCTTTGTATAGCAGTAGGCGAACTTTTTACACCGTTTTTATTTTTTTCCGGCCAAACGACGCGTCGGGCGACTTCGCGCCTCATGACCATTCGTACTCGTGGCATCGAGGCGAGTCTGCAGAAAAATCCGCGAGCGCACTGGAGACCCCGGTTCGATGCCCGAACCCGGCACTTCGCGTGTTTTTAAACCAGCGGCATCGCTAAAAATCATGCTAACGCGCCCTTGCGCGTAGAATACGACCCTGAAAACCGCGAAGCGCTATGTCTTCCCGTTTTCCCCGCAATTAATTCGTAAAGTTTACATTCCGCGAGCGAAAAATTTACAAGTTCCCAGCCGCTTTGTGTAACAGTAGGGGAACTTTTTACACCGTTTTTATTTTTTTCCGGCCAAACGACGCGTCGGGCGACTTCGCGCCTCATGACCTTTCGTACTCGTAGGAACAAGACGAGTCTGTAGAAAAATCCGCGGCGTCGCGGGAGACCCCGGTTCGATGCCCGGATGCGGCACTTCGCGATTTTCCAGACGACCGGCATCGCGAAAAATCACGGTAACGCGCCTTCGCGCGCAGAATACGACCCTGAAAACCGCGTGTCGATATCTGTTACGGTTCGCCTGCAAAAAATTCCCAAACTTTATTCCGGGAGCCGAGTTTGCGCCGACCTCTACCCCACGTCGCGGCCGCGAGCGGCTGTCGCGAGGTCGGAATCGGAAGACGGGCGTCTCGTCTACGGGGCCGCCGATTCGCGAGGTCGTACGTGCGAAAACCGCGGAGTTATTCGACCGCAAAGGCGGAAATTTCGATCGACCGCGCACGGCCACGCCCCCTCGGACGACCACGTGGCGCGTACCGATTTCGCGCCGTGGCCCCGATTTCGCGCCCCCCTGTACCCGACGTCGACATCCGGAGGGACCCGGCCGGCCCGCGGTTCGAGAGACACGCGTACGGACTCCGACTCTGCCGAGTTTCGGGTCCGTGGGACGCGCGACCGCCGAGATACGGAGCGATACTTTCGGAAAAAAACGCCGATTTTCGCGCGAAACCCTCGCGAGAGCCGACTTTGCGCCCTCGCCGTCCGCGAACGGACGTTCTCGCGGCCGCGGCGGCGACGCCGATCGAAAGCCGAGCGTCTCGGCTGCCGGGGTTCGCGCGGTCGCGTCTGGGAAACGCGCCGTTTCGGAACCGCGCGACCGCCAAAGTCGTTCTCGACGCGTTTTTTTTCGCGCAGCCTCGCGGTTTTTATTTTCCTGCGGCCGAACGACGCCTCCGACGACTTCGAGCGTCCTTACCTTTTCGATCGGCAGAAAGACGGCGCTGTCGGAAAAAAATACGCCGCCTCGCGGAAGGTCCGGGTTCGAAGCCCGGCATCGCCACTTTCCGTGTTTCGAGCGCCGCGGAGTCGGCGAAAATCATGGCGACGCGCTTCCGCGCGCTGAATCCGAATCTCGAAACCGCGTGTCGATATCTGCTCCCGTTCGCCCGCAAAAAATTCCTAAAGTTCGCTTCCGGAGGCCGACTTTGCGCCGACCTCTACCCCACGTCGCGGCTCCGACGGCGTCGCGCGAGGTCGGAATCGAAAGACGAGCGTCTCGTCTACGGGGTCGCCGAGTCGCGAGGTCGTACGTGCGAAAACGGCGGAGTTATTCGACCGCGAAAACGGGAATTTCGTCGTTTTTCTTCGAAGACCCGATTTTAGCTAAAAACAGAGGCGGTCTCCAGTGTATCGTACTTTACTGCGTTTTCTGGGGTAGCGGAGGCGGGGGTCGTCGGACGCGAACCGTTTTCAGGAAGTTGCACTTTGGGAGTGCGGGGAAGTCGGGAAAAATGTTAAAAAAATTCTACGACAATTGTTTATAAGAAATGTTTAAACAATTTTTTTTGTTTACCGCCCGAATCGAACGCCGATTTTTTTATAAGTAGAGAACGCCGCCGCGCGTCCGGCGCCGCAGACCGCGGTTCGATATCTGCCTTCGATTCGGCGCTATAGATTTTCGCGGTTCCCGGCCGCGTCGCTGGACGGACGCGCTCCGTTTTCAGCGAACTTCACATAAGACGTGCGGGGAACACGGGGAAAACGTTAAAAAAGTCGTCCGACAATTGTTTATAGGAAATGTTTTAAACAATTTTCGCTGTTTACGGTCCGATTCGAACGCCGATTTTTTTATAAGTAGAGAACGCCGCGGCGCGTCCGACGCCGCAAACCGCGATTCGATCCGCGGATTCGTTCGCGCTCCAGCGAATTTAGCAGAAAACGGGCAACGCCCACCTTTTTGGCGGGAAAGCTCTAGAAGCCGGGCGCTTCGTCCGACGACCGCGAAAACCCGCACCCTTACGTTTGGGAGGGCGCCCGACGCGACAGGCTGGTCGGCGAAGCCGCAGGACCCTCCGGTTCGACTCCCGGCGAAGGCGAAACCGTAAATTTTCGCACGACGTTCGCGTCGCTTTTCCGGTCGATAGTACTCGCGAAGACGAATTCGACGCCGCAAACCGCGACTCGATCGGACGAACGACGGCGGAGCTATTCGCCTCTCTTCCGACCACGTGTCGCGTACGGTTTTCGCGCCGTGGCTCCGAAACGGTGCGTCCCAGCGCTTTCGGGGTCATGTGCTTTTTCGTACGTCGCCGCGAGGCGCGTCGAACGGCGCGTACCCCCGGTTCGGGGGGGGCGCGGTTTCCGAGATACGAACCGTAACTCTCGCGTTTCGAAGCGCACGAAAACGAAAAAAATACGGCCGAACGCGCCTCGCCGCGTCGCGCGCGACGCCGCTCGCCGCGAATCGCTACCTTTTTTCTAACGAGAGAAAAAAAATCGCAAACTTCTTCGCGGAAGCCGATTTCGCGGCCCCCTGGACCCGACGTCGGGATCCGGAGAGACCCGGTCGGCCCGCCGATCGAGAGACACGCGTTCGGACTCCGGCTTCTCCGAGTTTCGGGTCCGTGGAACGCGCGACCGCGGAGATACGGAGCGATACTTTCGGAAAAATCGCCGCTTCGCACCTCGCGCGCGCGGAACCCTCGCGAGAGCCGACTTTGCGCCCTCGCGGTCCGCGAACGGACGTTTTCGCGGCGGCGGCGGTGGCGCCGATCGAAAGCCGAGCGTCTCGGCTGCGGGGATTCGCGCGGTCGCGCTCGGGAAAAGCGCCGTTTCGGATCCGCGCGACCGCCAAAGTCGTTCTCGAAGCGTTTTTTCGCGCACCCCCGCGGTTTTTATTTTCCTGCGGCCGAACGACGCCTCCGACGGTTTCCGGCGCCCTTACCTTTTCGATTCGGAGAAAGACGGCGCGTTCGCGGAAAAATCCGCGAGTTCGCCGGAGGTCCGGGTTCGAAGCCCGGACCCGCCGCCGCGCGTGTTTCCCGCGCCCGAGTGCGCGAAAAAATCGAGGCGACGCGCCTTCGCGCCCTGAATTCGAAGCCGCAAACCGCGTGTCGATATCTCTTCCCGTTCTCCCGCAAAAAATTCCTAAACTCGACGACCCCCATCCCACTTACGCGAGTTCCAACACGTTTGAACCGGCACGCGCGATGTTTTCACACGGTTTTTATTTTCTAGCGGCCGAACGACGCGTCGGGCGACTTCGCGCGTCATGACCTTTTCTACTCGGGGCGACGAGGCGCGTCTGCCGAAAAATCCGCGAGCTCGCGGGAGACCCCGGTTCGACGCCCGGACCCGGCACCGGGCGTTTTTCCCGACGACCGGCGTCGCGAAAAATCGCGGTAACGCGCCTTCGCGCGCCGAATACGACCCTGAAAACCGCGTGTCGATATCTGTTTCCGTTCGCCCGCAAGAAATTCCTAAAGTTCGCTTCCGGAGGCCGACTTTGCGCCGACCTCTACCCCACGTCGCGGCCCCGAGCGGCTCTCGCGAGGTCGGAATCGGAAGCCGGGCGTCTCGTCTACGGGGCCGCCGAGTCGCGAGGTCGTACGTGCGAAAACGGCGGAGTTATTCGACCGCAAAGACGGAAATTTCGATCGACCGCCTACGGCCACGCCCCCTCGGACGAGCACGTGGCGCGTACGGTTTTCGCGCCGTGGCTCCGAAACGGTGCGTCCCAGCGCTTTCGGGGTCATGTGCTTTTTCTTTCGTCGCCGCGAGGCGCGTCGAACGGCGCGTACCCCCGGTTCGGGGGGGGCGCGGTTTCCGAGATACGAACCGTAACTCTCGCGTTTCGAAGCGCACGAAAACGAAAAAAATACGGCCGAACGCGCCTCGCCGCGTCGCGCGCGACGCCGCTCGCCGCGAATCGCTACCTTTTTTCTAACGAGAGAAAAAAAATCGCAAACTTCTTCGCGGAAGCCGATTTCGCGGCCCCCTGGACCCGACGTCGGGATCCGGAGAGACCCGGTCGGCCCGCCGATCGAGAGACACGCGTTCGGACTCCGGCTTCTCCGAGTTTCGGGTCCGTGGGACGCGCGACCGCGGAGATACGGAGCGATACTTTCGGAAAAAATCGCCGCTTCGCACCTCGCGCGCGCGGAACCCTCGCGAGAGCCGACTTTGCGCCCTCGCGGTCCGCGAACGGACGTTTTCGCGGCGGCGGCGGTGGCGCCGATCGAAAGCCGAGCGTCTCGGCTGCGGGGATTCGCGCGGTCGCGCTCGGGAAAAGCGCCGTTTCGGAACCGCGCGACCCCAAAGTCGTTCTCGGAGCGTTTTTGCGCGCACCCCCGCGGTTTTTATTTTCCTGCGGCCGAACGACGCCTCCGACGGTTTCCGGCGCCCCTACCTTTTCGATTCGGAGAAAGACGGCGCGTTCGCGGAAAAATCCGCGAGTTCGCCGGAGGTCCGGGTTCGAAGCCCGGACCCGCCGCCGCGCGTGTTTTCCCGCGCCCGAGAGCGCGGAAAAATCGAGGCGACGCGCCTTTGCGCCCTGAATTCGAATCCGCAAACCGCGTGTCGATATCTGTTTCCGTTCGCCCGCAAAAAATTCCTAAACTTGACGACCCCCATCCCACTTACGCGAGTTCAAACACGTTTGAACCGGCACGCGCGATGTTTTCACACGGTTTTTATTTTCTTGAGGCCGAACGACGCGTCGGGCGACTTCGCGCGTCATGACCTTTTCTACTCGGGGCGACGAGGCGCGTCTGCTGAAAATTCCGCGAGCTCGCGGGAGACCCCGGTTCGACGCCCGGACCCGGCACCGGGCGTGTTTCCTGACGACCGGCGTCGCGAAAAATCGCGGTAACGCGCCTTCGCGCGCTGAATACGACCCTGAAAACCGCGTGTCGATATCTGTTTCCGTTCGCCCGCAAGAAATTCCTAAAGTTCGCTTCCGGAGGCCGACTTTGCGCCGACCTCTACCCCACGTCGCGGCCCCGAGCGGCTCTCGCGAGGTCGGAATCGGAAGCCGGGCGTCTCGTCTACGGGGCCGCCGAGTCGCGAGGTCGTACGTGCGAAAACCGCCGAGTTATTCGACCGCAAAGACGGAAATTTCGATCGACCGCCTACGGCCACGCCCCCTCGGACGAGCACGTGGCGCGTACGGTTTTCGCGCCGTGGCTCCGAAACGGTGCGTCCCAGCACCGTAACCCCGAAAAGGTTGGAATTTATCTATCTGCCTTTCTTTCTTTCTTTCTTTCTTTCTTTCTTTCTTTCTTTCTTTCTTTCTTTCTTTCTTTCTTTCTTTCTTTCCTTCCTCCCTTCCTTCCCTCACTCCCATTTTCAAATAGAATAACGGAGACCACGAATAACACTACTCTTCCTTCTCTCTCTCTTCTTTCTTTCTTTCTTTCTTTCATTCTTTCTCCCTCACACATTCTTTCTTTCTTACCCGCTTTCGTATCAACAGAGATACCGAATCCGCGACTACCATTCGAGCATTGTAGAGCCGCGGTGAATAGCTAACGTTATTGTTTCGTGATGTGATTGTTGCCCCGGTTACGAATTCGCCGCTCTCGTGGGACGTGCAGGAGCGCGGGCGCTCGCCCCGCCGCCCGCCTCTCGGCCGCCCGTCTCCCCCCCCCCCACCACCACCACACCCCACCCCGCGCCGCCCGGCCCGGCCCGCCCGCCCGCCCGGCCGCAAGGTCGCTCGCTCGCTCGCTGGCTGGCTGGCTGGCTGGCTGGCTGGGCCGCCGGCGAACGTCGACGTGGTGCCGCCGGCCGGGCGAACACAAGAGTCATAACATAGCATGTTTTCTCCTCTCTCTCCTTTCTTTCCGTCTTTCGGTTTTTATAGCCTGCCTCCTTCCTTGCTTTCTCTTTTCTGTGTTCTTCAAATTCAGTATCGTAATTTTTATTATTATTATTAATAATAATATTGTTGTTTCGGTATTTGTATTCCGAATTTCTTTCGTAACAGTTGCTGCTGTGGTTTTTATTTTCTTACGGCTAAACGAAGCGTCGGGGCGATTTGCAGTTCATTACCTTTCCAAAACTACGCTCTTTTCCGCGTCGAATGCTGTTCTCAAAGTTAAATTTGCATTAACAATTGCAGAGATACTGCTAATTGTTTATAAAAGTTGCTTCAAAACCCACGGTTTTTATTCACGATTCACAGTACCGGAAACGCCCTAGACTCGCCGGTTGTATTCCCGTGCCGAAATCTCTATTCGTTGTCGAGTTATCGCTTTATAAACAATTTCCTGTACCAAATACAATAGCGCCGAAACGAGACGTGAGACGCCCTCCTCTCTCATGACCTTTTTGTTGAGAATATGCATTTGCTAGCGGATGGTGGCCGCCCGGTTCGTCTACATGTGAAGGTAGCGGAGAAAACTTGTTATTAACAAATCTTCTTGAGAATTTCCTAGCGCCGAAACTAAGCGTCGTAGAGACAGAGCGCAACAGACCTTTTCTGTTGTAAGAAACACAATCTTTCATCTGAAGTAGTTGAAAAAATTGTTCCAGTCCTCGGGTCCACCCCTGCGACACCCTCTTTTCTTTTCTCTTATAATACAATGATGACCACTACGCCAACGGATACAGGATAATATTACTAGTAATTTGCCGTTAACCGCGATTCGATATGACAAACGGTTCTCGAGATACGAGTTGTTGTTTTCTTCTCTCTCGCGTGGCGGAGCCCTCCCTCCCCCCTTCCGCTCTTCTTTCGTACGAACTATCTACTCCCCGAAAAAGTTGGAATTTATCTATCTGCCTTTCTTTCTTTCTTTCTTTCCTTCCTCCCTTCCTTCCCTCTCTCCCACTTTCAAATAGAGTAACGGAGACCACGAATAACACTACTCTTCCTTCTCTCTCTCTTCTTTCTTTCTTTCTTTCTTTCATTCTTTCTCCCTCACACATTCTTTCTTTCTTACCCGCTTTCGTATCAACAGAGATACCGAATCCACGACTACCATTCGAGCATTGTAGAGCCGCGGTGAATAGCTACCGTTATAGTTTCGCGATGTGATTGTTGCCCCGGTTACGATTTCGCCGCCCTCGTCGGACGCGAAGAAGCTCCGCGGGCGCTCGCCCCCCCCCTCCCCCCCCCTCGCCCCACCACGCGCCCGGCCGGCCGGCGACCATCCCCCCTCGCCAGGCGGCCCCTCCGCCCGCAAGGTCGCTCGCTGGCTGGCTGGAACGTCGCCGTGGGGCCGCCGGCCGGGCGAACACTGAGTCATAACATTGCATGTTTTCTCCTGTCTCTCCTTTCATTCCGTCTTTCGGTTTTTATAGCTTGCCTCCTTCCTTGCTTTCTCTTTTCCGTGTTCTTCACATTCAGTATCGTTGTTGTTATTATTATTATTATTATTATTATTATTATTATTGTTGTTTCGGTATTTGTTTTCTGAATTTCTTTCGTAACAGCTGCTGCTGTGGTTTTCATTTTCTTACGGCTAAACGAAGCGTCGGGGCGATTTGCAGTTCATTACCTTTCCAATACTATGCTCTTTTCCGCGTCGAATGCTGTTCTCAAAGTTAAATTTACATTAACAATTGCAGAGATACCGCTAATTGTTTATAAAAGTTGCTACAAAACCCACGGTTTTTCTTCACGATTCACTGTACCGAAAACGCCCTAGACTCGCCAGTTGTATTCCCGTGCCGAAATCTCTTTTCGTTGTCGAGTAATCGCTTTATAAACAAATTCCCTTGCGAAATTCAATAGCGCCGAAACGAGACGTGTGACGCCCTCCTCTCTCATGACCTTTTCGTTGAGAATATGCATTAGCTAGCGCATGGTGGCCGCCCGGTTCGTCTATCTGCAAAGGTTGCGGAGAAAACCTCTTATTAACAAATGGTTTTTGCAAAATTCATAGCGCCGAAACTAAGCGTCGTAGAGTCAGAGCGCAAGAGACCTTTTCTGTAGTACGAAACGCATTCTTTCATTTGATGGAGCTTAAAAAATTGTTCCGGTCCTCGGTTCCACCCCTGCGACACCCTCTTTTCTTTTCTCTTATAATACAATGACGACCACTACGCCAGCGGATACAGGATAATATTACTAGTCTTTTGCCGTTAACCGCGATTCGATACGACAAACGGTTCTCGAGATACGAGTTGTTTTTTTCTCTCTCGCCTTGCGGAACCTCGCACACTACCCTCCCTCTCTCCCTCCCTTCCTTCCTCACTTCTTTCGTGCGAAGTATCTGTTCCCCGAAACGGCGCCCACGCGTCCGCCCACCGCCCATCCCTCTCGCCCGCCCGCCCGCACATCCCCTCCGTCGCAGCTAGATGAAAGTTCCGTCCTCCGCTGCTAGATGGAAGTAGCCGCGCGAAACGCCCTGCCCGCGGCGCCCGCGCGGTGTTGCTTGCGAGTGCATTTCGGGGTTGAGATGTAACGGGAATTAGCTTACAGACGGATAACCAAAGAAAATAAAGAGAATAATAATAGATATAATAATAATGATTTCTAGAACAGGTAATCACTCTCACAATTTATGACAAGTGTGTATAGTATTGTAAACGCTCACATTTCTAGCCGCTTTGTTCGATCCAGTGTTGGACGTGAGTGATAAATTTATCGACTGTGTAGGGGAAAGTTCCGAACGGTCTTTATTTTCTTACGGCGATACGAAGCGTCGGAGAGAATCGCACTTCATTACCTTTTCTATACAACGTTCAACTGCGCGTCGAACGGTGCGGTCAAATACCAATTTGCATTAACAATAGCAGAGATGCGGCTAATTGTTTATAAAAGTTGCTACATAACCCACGGTTTTTCTTCACGATTCAGAGTACCGGAAACGCCCTAGACGCGCCAGTTTTATTCCCGTACCGATATCTTTATTCGTTGTCGAGATATCGCTTTATAAACAAATTCCCTTACGAAATTCAATAGCGCCGAAACGAGACGTGTGACGCCCTCCTCTCTCATGACCTTTTCGTTGAGAATATGCATTAGCTAGCGCATGGTGGCCCGCCCGGTTCGTCTATCTGCAAAGGTTGCGGAGAAAACCTCTTATTAACTAATTTTCTTGCAAAATTCGTAGCGCCGAAACTAAGCGTCGTAGCGACAGAGCGCAAGAGACCTTTTCTGCTGTACAAAACACATTCTTTCAGTTAAAGGAGCTTAAAAAAAATTGTTGGAGTCCTCGTTTCAATTCCAGCGAGACGCAATGTTTGCTCCTTTTGTTCAACAATGTCGGCGTCCACGTCGGCGTTTTCTACCCAAAAATGCCAGTCTTGAGCCGAAAACCGCGTTTCCGTAAGAGAAACGGTTTTTTTTTCTTCTTCGACATTTGCATTTTCTAATCAAACTGTCCTTTTGTTGATTTGAGACTTTGTTCTTCGCCTACGATACGAAAGAACGATCAACGGTCGCCACTTCCCTGAATTGCGAGCAGTTTATTCTGTTAATAATCTCCGTAGCGAACGACATGGTTCGTTATGTATCAATGGTTTACTTGTTTTTTATTCTTTTTTTTTTTTTTTTTTTTATTGTCCATGCGGTTATTCTTATTAGTATCAAACGCAAGGGAAATGTTTCATTGCTCTAGTATCCGTCCGCCGAACGCGCCTTGGAACACGTGTGCAAGCAACCGAGCGACAAAACCGCCCACAGCGCGAGCACGGCGGAAGGGAGAGGTCAGGAAAGGGTTCGCTGTGGCGCGACCGCGTCGCAACGGCGTCGCGTCTCGCCTCGGCGCGCGCGCGCGCGCCCGCCCGAAACGCGCAAAAGATATGTATTCTCCATGACCGATGGTTGTCGAAAAACAATGGTATTTCTTCTTGATTTCTTGCCTCGTGCAAGTTTTCTTTCTGTTCCTTCTTCTTCATCGACTTTTTGTTTTAACCGTCCACTCGGAAATCGAAGATTTGAATGAACTTTACGGCCAAACGGAGCGTCGGAGAGAATAGCCGATCCTTACCTTTTCAATGCTACGCTTCATCGCGCGTCGAACGGCGTTGTCAAACTTAATTTTGCATTCACGATAGCTGAGATGCGGCTAATTGTTTATAAAAGTTGCTAGATAACCCACGGTTTTTCTTCACGATTCAGGGTACCGGAAACGCTCTAGACACGGCAGTGTCGATCCCGTGCCGATATCTCTATTCGTTAAAGAGTTATGGCTTTATAAACAAATTCCTTTACGAAATTCAATAGCGCCGAAACGTGACGTCTGACGCACACCTCTCGCATGACCTTTTCGATGAGAATTTGCATTCGCTAGCGCATGGTGGCAACGGGGTTTGTCTATCTGCAAAGGTTGCGGAGAAAACTTATTATTAACAAATGTTGTTTGCAAAATTCATAGCGCCGAAACTAAGCGTCGTAGAGACAGAGCGCAAGAGACCTTTTCTGTAGTACGAAACACATTCTTTCATTAAAAGGAGTTGAAAATATTGTTCGAGTCCTCGTTTCGACTCCAGCGACACGCACTTTTGTTCCTTTTGTTAAAAAACTTTGGCGTCTACGTCGCCGGATTCTACAAAAATGTTTGAGTCCTCCGCCGCCAATATCTTTTCGATCCCATGAACGGTAAGAAAGATCTCTCCCTCTCCCTCTCCCTCTCTCTCTCTCTCTCTCTCTCTCTCTCTCTTTCCTTTCCGCTTTCTTTCATTCCTTCCTTTCTTGATTACATACTCTTCCCAAAGCCAAACCTTAACGTACGAGCTTTCTGGTGTTACAGAATATTGTAGCAGACGTGACGCCGCAGTGGAAAAATTCGACGCGCAGTTCGGCGCCCGGCAACACTGTAACCGATCGCGCGGCCCACGCATCTCCGCCAGCTGGCCGTAGGGCGCGCGGTTGCGCCGCCGCGCGCCGCCGCGCCGGGCGAATGCGAGTTGCTTCTTGTCTTCTTTTCCTCCGACTCCCCTTCTTCGTTGGCTGATGGGACCGAAGCGAATACTACTATTGCTAGCATTCTTCCACTGCGTAATCTCCGTTCTTTCGGTACTATACACTTTTTTTTTTTTTTTTTTTTTTTTTTTTTTTTTTTTTTTTTTATATATTCGGGCGTATTCTCTAGTCACTGCGGTTTTTTATTACCTACCTAATCGCCCCCTCAATTGAAAAATCTTCGCCGGTAGCGCTAATCATACTTCTTCAAACTAACGCTCGTTCTCTTTCGATTCGTGTTGTTGGCGTCTCTGCAGGCGGACGTAATTTGTGTTCTTTCTTTCTTTCTTTCTTTCCTTCTTTCTGTGTTTACAGCTAGCCTCCTTCCTTGCTTCCTCTTTTCAGAGTTATTTCTGTGAACTTCTCATTCTGTATTATAAATAAAATTATTGTTATTATTATTATTGTCATTATAATTATTTTTTGAGAATGTGTTTACTAAGTTTCTTTCGTAGCAGCCGCTGTAGTTTTTATTTTCTTGCGGCGAAACGAAGCGTCCGTGCTAATAGCAGTTCCGTATCTTTCCAATACAACGCACATTTCCGCGTCGAACGGTGTTCTCAAAGTTAAATTTGCAATAACAATTGCAGAGATACGGCTAATTGTTTATACTTTTTGAGAGCAAAGTCACGGTTTTCCTTCGCGATTCAGGGTACCGGAAACGCTCTAGACACGGCAGTGTCGATCCCGTGCCGATATCTCTATTCGTTAAAGAGTTATGGCTTTATAAACAAAATCCTTTACGAAATTCAATAGCGCCGAAACGTGACGTCTGACGCCCTCCTCTCGCATGACCTTTTCGATGAGAATTTGCATTCGCTAGCGCATGGTGGCAACGGGGTTTGTCTATCTGCAAAGGTTGCGGAGAAAACTTATTATTAACAAATGTTGTTTGCAAAATTCATAGCGCCGAAACTAAGCGTCGTAGAGACAGAGCGCAAGAGACCTTTTCTGTAGTACGAAACACATTCTTTCATTTAAAAGAGTTGAAAAAATTGTTCGAGTCCTCGTTTCGACTCCAGCGACACGCACTTCTGTTCCTTTTGTTAAAAAACTTTGGCGTCCACGTCGCCGGATACTACAAAAAATTTCGAGTCTTCTGCCGCCAATATCGTTTCGATTCCATGAACGGTAAGAAAGATATCTCTCTCTCGCTCTCGCTCTCGCTCTCGCTCTCTCTTCCTTTCCGCTTTTTGTTTACTTACATACTCTTCCCGAAGCCATACCTTAACGTACGAGCATTCTGGTTTTTCCACGATATTGTTTCAGACGGAAGGGAAATGTATCAATGGCGCCAATTCGCAATGTTTCCCTCCGCCGAAAACGCGCTGGCCGCGCCGCGGAGCACGTGAGCGAGCTCGTGACGGACCGCCCACCCGCCTTTCGTTCCTCTCGCTCGCCCGTCGCGGCCTTATCACCTACATGGAAGAAGTTCCGTCCTCCGCTGCTAGATGGAAGTACGCGCGCGAAACGCCCTGCGCGCGGCGGGGATGTCGTTCCGCGAGCGCGGTGTAGCGACTGCATGTCGCGGGTGAGATGTTATGGGAATTAGCTTACAGACGAATAATAATAGTTATAAAGATAATAATGTTTTCTCGAAGAAGTTACTACTCTCACAAAATATGACAGGTGTGTATAGTATTATAAACGCTCCCATTTCTAGCCGCATTGTTCGATCCAGTGTTGGACGTGAGTGACCGAACGGTTTTTATTTTCTTACGGCGATACGAAGCGTCGGAGAGAATCGCACTTCATTACCTTTTCTATACAGCGTTCAACTGCGCGTCGAACGGTGCTGTCAAAGATCAATTTGCATTAACAATAGCAGAGATGCGGCTAATTGTTTATAAAAGTTGCTACAAAACCCACGGTTTTTCTTCACGATTCAGAGTACCGGAAACGTCCTAGACACGCCAGTTTTATTCCCGTACCGATATCTTTATTCGTTGTCGAGATATCGCTTTATAAACAAATTCCCTTACGAAATTCAATAGCGCCGAAACGAGACGTGTGACGCCCTCCTCTCTCATGACCTTTTCGATGAGAATATGCATTTGCCAGCGGATGGCGGTAACGCGGTTCGTCTACCCGGGAAGGTTGCGGAGAAAACCTCTTATTAACAAATTTTCTTGCAAAATTCGTAGCGCCGAAACTAAGCGTCGTAGCGTCAGAGCGCAAGAGACCTTTTCTGTAGTACGAAACACAATCTTTCATTTAAAGGAGTTGAAAAAATTGTTCGAGTCCTCGTTTCGACTCCAGCGACACACACTTTTGTTCCTTTTGTTCAACAACTTTAGCGTTGCTTTAGCGTCTGCGTCGCCGCATCCTACAAAAAATTTCAAGTCTTCTACCGCCAATCTCGTTTCGATCTCATGAACGATAAGAAAGATCTCCCTTTCCGTATTCCTTTCTTACTCACTCTTCCCAAAGCCATACGGAGCATTGTGGTGTTACAGAATATTGTTGTTGGAGACGCAGTGATAAATTCGACGCGCAGTTCGGCGCATCGGCGCCCGGAAATGCTGTCGCCGCCGATCTCGTAGCCCACGCAATTTCGCCCGGCCGCCGGCCGTTCTGCACGCCGTTGCGCCAGAGTACCTCGGCCGAAGCGATTCTCAGTTCTTTCGGTTTCATACACGTCTTATACATTCTGACATATTCTCTTGTCCGTAGGATTATTCGTTTTGATCACCTACCAATTCGAAAATCATTCTTCTTCAAGCCGAAACACATTCTCTTTCGATACGTACTGTTGGCGTCTCTGCTGGCGGACGCACAATTTGTTCTTTCGTTCTTTCTTCCTTTCCTTCTTTCTCTCTTTATAGCTTCCTTCCAATACACTATAATGCAATACAAGAAAGAAAGGACGTTCGCTCGCGCGCTCCCTCTCCCTTTACAGTGTTTTTTATTTCTTTCAAGATGCTTGCTAAACATCACCTTCAGTATTGCTGTTGTTGTTATTAATATGATTATTATTATTATTATTATTATTATTATTATTATTTCGGTATTTGTTTTCTGAATTTCTTTCGCAGCAGCTGCTTTTTGTGGTAGTGGAGTGGAATGTGAACCAAAAGAAAAGAGAAAATCTTCAATCAGCATTTCCTCTTTTGTCGAATAGGAATGCGCAAATGAAAGAGGAATATGAAAGCATTGAGAAAGTAAGACGTTGAAATGTGAGTGCGCGCTAAACATTCACACACTCGTATCATCAGAAATCCCTTCCGAATCCATAACAACCGTACGAACAATGTACTGCCGCTGCTTGATTGTAGACGTATTGCCGTAGTGATATATGTACGTTCCCGAGAAGACGTTTAGAGTACATAGAAGCTTCAGAGGAAGAAATGAAGCACTGACAAAAGAAACAAGTGCAAATAATGCGATCGTGGTTCCATTAATGACAGCGTAAACGAGTACAATTTCAGTGACGTGGGCAGAGAGACGCGGAAACGTGAGGAACACACGGCGCGTGGGACCTCTCGTCGACGCGCCGATTGCACTCGAATACGCCCGGATTGGCGTACGGGTTCGACTTGACAGGTTAGAACACATCTTAGGGAAGGTGTTTTTTCAATATCAACCTACAGCGTGGACTACTTGTCGCTGAAAAAAAATGTTCTTTTCCGAGTGCGTACGACGCACAGTTGGCGAGGTGAGGGCTGGAAACATGCACTCTCACGCCTAGCTCAACGCCTAGAGCTTCGGCAAAAGTGGTGGAATAGAGAGTCGCGACTACGGTGAATCGATTGCAAGTATTTCGATGACGCTACTGTCGGGTCCTAGGGCACAGGAATTCGAACCTCGGCACGACGGGTGCGGCGCGGCCCGAAACCTCAGTTCCGAGATGCGCGCTCTCGCGCAATGCGCTTCGATTGGTCGGCGTTTGCTGTACTCCTCCGTCGGGGCTCTGGTCGCACACGTACCGAGGTTATATAGGGACCCTAGAACCGCGTCGGCGCTCGAACCGCGCCGGCGCTCAAGGAGAGAGTTCGCTTAGAGAGTTCGCTTAGAGAGTTCGCTTAGAATTTCGTGAGTTTTTTTTTCAGAGTGTTTAGAGTTTTTAGAGTGTGCGAAGAGGTAGAGCTCGGCTCCTTCTTCGCCACTGTCGCGAGATCTGTGTGGCGTCGCGTTTTTAGAGTGTTAGAGTTTTTAGAGTGTGCGAAGAGGTAGAGCTCGGCTCCTTCTTCGCCGCTGTCGCGAGAACTGTGTGGCGTCGCGCTGTGGCTCTGCCACAAACTTTGGTAGTCGTTTTGCCCGAGGTGCGCGTAGAGGTTGAGCCCGGCTCCCTCTCCGCATCAAACTCAAGACATTTGTGTAGTGGTTGAGCTCGGCTCCCGCTATACAAAGGACAGTTAAGAGTGTGACAGAGGTCGAGCTCGGCTCCCCTTCCACTTCTAAAAACATTTTGAAGTGTAGAGGTTGAGCTCGGCTCCCTCTACACTAAACTGTAAAAGTGTCATCTGTGTCATCATTTGTGTATGCAAACAGACGCAGAACTAATAGCTGCGATCGACCACAGCCCCGTACTCGGTGCACGGGTGGTTTCACGCATACGCTCCAAATCAGTCAACCGTCGAAATCACTGTAATGCCTGCCGCCTCAAAGACGACGCCGTACGCCACACTTGCGTGGCAGTGAGAACCCAGTGCGAGGACAATATTCAGGCGGTAATAAACCGCCTGCGTGAGGACGCAGCAAGAACGGCGGAGCTGAACCGCCGGCGCAGAGTGTGCGCACCACGGAACGCAGCCGAAGCGGCCGAGGCAGCCGCCGCTGAAGCCCCAGCCCCCGCTGAGACGCCGACAGGTGAGTCTGCGGAGGAATCCGGCGTCGCGGAGACGCGCGTGTCTGGACCCAGCCCACAACAAAGTCCCCCCCCGCCCCGCCAGTCAGACGCCCCCACCATGAGCGCCGCCGAGAACTCTGCCGATAGGGACGCCGTGTCGGAGACCGCGGGGACCCCCGACCCCCTCGCCCTTGCTGCCGCGCGCGCTTTCCAGCCGCGCAGAACAGACCTCCCCATTTACGCGATACCGACAAGCAATCGCTTTCACCTGCTCGCGCAGGCTGCAAACGCCGCTCCCCGCCCCGCCCCTCAGGCACCCCAGGCACCGCCAGCCACCGGCGCACCTCCCCGCGCTCAGCCCGCCCGTCCCCGTGAGGTGATCGGAGAGATCTGCATTCAGCAGCCAGTGAATGTCAAGGAGATCAAGGCTACACTGACGCCCCACCTCACTGCGCCCCTACGAGGCAACACCACCCCCGCATTCCTAACTTTGAAACCTGGCAACCGCCAGGACCATGGTAAGATCATTCAGATCTTAGAAAAAATGCAGGATTTTAACAGAGATGCGCAATTTTTCTTCCGGCGTGCGACGGCTGAGCGGCGCCACAAGTTAGTCATCCGCGGTCTCCCCGCGAACCTAAACATTAATGAACTAACATCTGAGTTGACACAGCACGGACTTAATGTGCACCATATTTCCGAAATGAAACGTCCCCTCTACACGGCAGAGGGGCAGAAACAACTCTCGAGCCTTCAGCTCTATGTTGTGGAATTGGACCATGCCCAAATTGGCATGGCCAAATCAATCTCCATAGTGGCAAATAGCATTATCCAATGGGAGGAGCACCGCGGCGCAGACCGGGTTCCGCACTGCCGCCGGTGCCAAATGTGGGGTCATTCCCACAACGGCTGCCGGCGAAATGTTATCTGCTTGTTTTGTGGGGGAGGCCACGCCTTTGAGGCATGTACACGTACGGAGGGCCAACAACCGCACTGTGCTAACTGCGGTGGCCCGCACACCGCCAATTTCGGCGAGTGCGAGGCGCTTCTTAATTACAAAGCGGCGCGAGCTCAGCGCATCACGGGAGCTCGCCAGATGCGAACCGCCGCTCAGAGCGCCAGGCGCGCAAATGTATTTGCATCGCAGCGGAACACGCTCATACCGCGCCCCCCCTCCGCTGCTATGCCAGGATTGGCCGGCGCGCTCCCCACCCAGCAGGCCTTTCCTCCGCTCGCGGGATTGGTTCCCGCCGTCCCCACCCCAGCTTACGTCCCATTCGCCGACATCGCGGCGAACCGGCCAATGAACGCGCCTTCAGCTCCTCCCGCCTCATTTGAATACTCGCAATCTCTCGGCGGCCTCTCCGAACTTTCGGAACTCTTCTCTCTTCTCAAAGGGATCAATCTCAGAAAAATTATTGATACCCTGAAACAAATCCTCCCAATTCTGCGTGCCCCAGGCGACATTCTGTCAAAATTCTCCGCTGTTCTCCCCATTCTCGCTGAGGCATTCCCGTGAATGCACCTCAGAGCTCTCTCTTTAAAATCGTCTCCTGGAATGGGAATGGCGGTCTAAACAAGAAGAAGGCCGAGATAGAGCAGTTCATCTGCGACTACTCGCCTCATGCCTTTCTCATCCAGGAGACGCAACTTCTCCCTGCCGAGGCATTCTCGCTTCGGCATTTCTTCATCTACAAAACCTGTCGTCCTGGGCCGCACCGCGGCGGTGGCACCCTAATTGCCATTCGACGAAATATCCCGCATACGCCTCTGGTAATACCGCCTCTCGCCGCAATAGAAGCCACAGCTATTGAAGTAGGAACGCCGTACGGAGCGCTTACACTCGTATCCGCTTACAAACGGCCTCAACTTCAATTAGAGGAACGCGACCTCGATACGCTGCTAACACTCGGGCCGTCGGTAATTATAGCAGGTGATATAAACTGCAAGCACACGGCCTGGGCATGCCGTGCGCGGAACTCTGCAGGAAATCGCCTGCTCTCTTATCTGAATCAAAGCACTCAGCTCGTCCTTTCCGCCCCTACATCTTTCACTCACATTCGCCGAAACCCCATCACCAATCTCATTGAAAGCGATATCCTCGATATCGTCCTTCACTCCCCCTCACTTACAATCACCACCCCCAAACCGCTCCACGATCTGCCATCCGACCACCTGCCGATTATCTTCGCTCTTCAGCGAGATATCTTCCCGGCCCCCGGCCCAAAACCCAAACCCGTCACCGATTGGGCTTCGTTCAAAACGAAAGTGGCGAACAAGCTCATCGGCAACCCCGTTCTCGATTCCCCTCAAAACATCGATCGCGCCATCACTCATCTCATTTACCAAACAAGATCAGCTTTTCACGATCATTCATCCACCACTCCAAATTCTCGTCCGCTCAACCAAACGCCAGTCGAGCTGATCCGCCTGATTCAGGAGCGCCGAAAGGCGCAGAGAGAATACCATCGCTCTCACGACCCCGCAGCGAAAGCGGCCTATCAATCTATTCGGCGGAAAACCTCCAAGCTTCTGCGGGAGCATAGAAACGCTATGTGGGAAAAACATGTCGAAAACGCAGAAATAGACAACGCAAAAGATCTGTGGAAATTACAACGGGCGCTACGCAGCCCACAGCCGGCCACCACGGCACTAAATCGCCCCCACGGCCTTCCACCCACTTACGACCCCGCCGTGAAAGCAGAGGTATTTGCTGACACCCTGCAATCACGCTTTTCTCCTCCTACTATCGCTCTTTCTCTCCCTGCCACCGCTGCGGAAATCTCTTTCACGCCTTCGCCCCCTCACGAAATTCCGTCTGACTGGCACATCACAGAGGATGAGGTAAGCGACGCTCTTAAAAACATCAACACGAAACGAGCGGGCGGGCCGGATCAACTCTCCGGCGAATTGCTGAAGAAATTACCTCATAAGGCCACCCGTCTCATCACTTCAATTTTTAACGCCTGCATTTCTGTGCAATATTTCCCCGCGGTATGGAAATCTGCGACTGTGACGGTACTTCCGAAACCGAACAAAAACTCGCGTCTCCCGGAAAACTATCGGCCGATCTCTCTCCTCCCAATCCTCGGCAAGCTCCTTGAGAAACTCATTCTCAAGCGAGTTTTGCCAGATTTTGAACAGCGAGGAATTATTAGGGGGACGCAGTTCGGCTTTCGGAAGAATCGCTCCTCCGCTCTACAGGCACTTCGTTTCGCTTTCTTTGTTTCCTCTACTCTTAACCGACGCTCTTCTGTCCCTGCTCTTTTCTTTGACTATTCTTTCGCCTTCGACACCGTCCACCACCCACTCCTTCTACAAAAACTTCGCCCATACGTTCCACCCTTCCTTCTAAATCTCATCACTAGTTACCTCTCATCTCGCACTTTTCGTGTGAGATATCAATCTTGCCTTTCATCTTCTCGCCCTATTCTCGCCGGCGTCCCCCAGGGCGCCGTGCTCTCTCCTTTCCTCTTCTCTCTCTTCATTAATGACGCGCCCACTACTGCCGGAGTGAGCGAATTTATCTACGCTGACGACGTAGCGTTCGCAGTCAAAGATAGCCGAATAAACTTTGCCCTCTCTAAATTACAGCGCGCCGCAAATGCACTCACAACTTGGAGTGCGGAAAACGGCCTCACGCTGAATGCGCAGAAATGCCAGGCGATTCTTTTTACACACAAACGAAAGGTCAACGCGCACACTGTCGCTCCCATCCGCCTACACGCACACACGCTCCCGTGGCAAGACGAGATTAAATACCTCGGGGTCACTTTCGACCACCGCTTGACTTGGCACACGCACTTGAATAACACACGACAAAACATGATACAACGCATACACAGGCTCATGCCCCTCTTCAGAACAAAAACACTAAAAGACAAATTGAAAATTCGCCTGTATCTTGCGTGCGTACGGAGCGCGGGGCTGTACGCGTGCGAGGTGTGGGCGACGGCAGCGGAATGGCGCCGTGAGAAGCTCACGCGCGCGGAACACTCTTTTATTCGCGCCGCTTTTAAGCCTCCTCCAGGCACAATTCTCGACACGGAACTCACCAACAGAAACATCGACACTATCACCACAACAATACACAAACTTGCCACGGAGCGAATCCAACACATATTCACCAATATACACCTACACCCCACTTTTGCACCTTACACACAATATTACGCCAAGAAATCTCACCACAAACAAAAACACCTCCCCTCTGATATCATGTTTTTAAAACCCCCATAAATACACAAACACACACTCATAAACACACAAACACACACCACAACGCCCCCCGCAACTTCTAAAATTTAAAACTACACACCCCAGACACGCCATCGTCCTCCGCAGCTCATCAAAGGGTCTGCTGCGAGCGACAATAATCTCATAGCTGCAAGCCAAAATTCGAAATTCCAACACAAAATCTCCATAGTTATTAAGCTAATTTTCTAAGTTACTAATTAAGATTTTAGATATAAGTTAGAATTAAGTGGAATTGTAAAACAATGATTAGTTATTAAGTTTAAAAGTTATTCAGCCGTAGTTATAAGTTGTAGATTAGAATTCTAGGGTTAGTTAATTTTAAGTTAGCCATAAGAATTTATTACTTCATTATTAATGAAATGAACTGAGCAGGGAACTAAGAAGTGTTCACCAGGACACGTAAAAAGCGAGGGATCGGTGCCCGGCGCTCCTCGCGCCGTGATTGGCCGGACCGGGCTGCCCCCGGGCGTCCGGCAGTAAAGGCAGAGAGAGGTGCAGGAGGCGCTTGCGCCGATTCGAAACAGAAACCGAAACAAAACAAGGCAAGACAATCAAATTAAATCAGTTCAAATTTAGGCAGGGGAAATAGGGTAAATTTTGTTTTGTTTAATAGTTTTATTTTGTTTTATTTCGTTCGTTTAGTTTTGTTTTGCTTTGACTTGCTTTGTCTTGTTTTGTTTTGGTTCATTTTGTTTTTTATCAAACTGATTTTATTTTGGAACCATTAAATCGCTTCGTCAAAATTAATTTCGTTAAACTTACTCCATCAGTGTTGTTTTGTTTTGTTTAAATTCTAAATTCATTCGCTCAAAATTATCTATTTAGACTCAGTTTAATTATTATTCATCTTCCTTTATTTATTTTCTTTATTGTTATTATCTTAACACCACACATGTAAATATTGTAAATATTAAATTATGTATTATTGTTTTTATAAATAAATAAATAAATTAAATTATATATAAAAAAAAAAAAAAAAACCCTAAGAACTACCGTTTGGCAAAGAGTGAAGCGAGGCGAGTGCCATTCCATTTCTTCTTTGGAGCTGCTCAAACAACTTCAACGGACACGCACCAAAAGTGACTGCAAGAACCCACGTGTGCCGCCCAGACATGGGACAACCATAGGGCGGCCACAGAACTACTAATAAACCCCCTTAAAACATTCCAAACTCCGGCGGAAGAGCTCCTGCAAGGGAGCAGGCCGCCACCTAGAAGACCACAAGTGCTTCGTCGGCGCTCATTCCCGAGCGTGGCCCAGTCCGAAGCACACTCTGTGTCACTTGGCTGTTCAATCGTTCTAGGACCATGGCCGATACTAGCGCGTCCGGAGCGGCGTCCGCTGCCGCCGCGCCGCCTGCGGAAGCCGGATCTCCGAAGAAGAGCAAGTCGGGTGGCAGCGCTGCGAAGAAGCCGCGTTCAAAACCCGCGCACCCTCGCACCTCCGAGATGGTGTACAACGCCATCAAGAGCCTGAAGGAGCGCGGAGGTTCTTCGCTGCAAGCCATCAAAAAGTACATCGCGGCGAATTACAAGGTGGATTCCGAGAAGCACGCGCCGTTCATCAAAAAGTACTTGAAGACGGCTGTCAGCACCGGCGACCTCGTCCAGACCAAAGGTGATTATCTATTGTTTTTCTTCCGTGATATACATATATTTTTTTAAAAAAATTGTTGTTGTTGTTGTTTTGTTAATGTGATTCGCAACTAACCTCTCTCTCGTGTGTGTTTGTGTGTTGCTAGGCAAGGGAGCGTCTGGCTCGTTTAAGCTGCCCGCGACTGCCGGAAAGCCTGAGAAGAGCGGCGAAAAGGCTGGAAAGAAGCGCCCGGCGCCGGCTGCGAAGCCGACCAAGAAGAAGGCGGTCGCAGCCAAGGCCAAGAAGGCAGCGGGCGCCAAGGCGGCGGGCGGCAAGCGCAGCGTGACTGCAGCTGCTGCCGTCGCGAAGCGCAGCGCCCCCGCC
Organism: Acheta domesticus; assembly: GCA_031308135.1. Taxonomy (NCBI): domain Eukaryota; kingdom Metazoa; phylum Arthropoda; class Insecta; order Orthoptera; family Gryllidae; genus Acheta; species Acheta domesticus. Next base: position 23,320 of record JAHLJT010005775.1, read on the forward strand.
TCGCCCAAGAAGCCCAAGAAGGCGCCTTCCAAGGTGAAGAAGGTGGCCAAGGCGCCCACCAAAAAACCAAAGGCGCCCAAACCGAAGAAGGTCGCCTCTCCGTCCAAGCCGAAGGCGGCTGCCAAGAAAGCAGCTCCGAAGAAGAAATGAAATGGCGTTCGCGCCGTTTCACCCTTATTACCCGGTTCGCGCACGCGAACCGGGGCCAAACGGTCCTTCTTAGGGCCATCATATTTTTCGAAAGAGCAAAAAACAGCCATTTAATTTCAAAAAATAAATAAAAATCCCTATTATTTCCTGTCCTTGACGTTCCGTAAGAAACTTAATTTTTTTCCCCCGCTTTATTATTCAACCTCTTTAATTTTTATTTTTCTTTCGACAACTGTTTCTTTACGAAGATGTGAGATATTAATTACTTCATCGTAGCGTGACCTTGATATCGGATTGGTAAATTCCGGAAGAAATTCGATTTAATAAGGTGAAACACAAAATTTAGATTTAAAATAATATAAAATATAGATTGTAATTATATAACGAAATTAATACTATCCTTCAGGCGCGCGATATATTTTCATTGTTCCGACGACTATTTATTTACGAAGTTGCAGCGATTCACTACGCTCTTTTTTTTTTTTTTTCGTTTAATTGACGACTGGGGATTTATTTTATTACAAATTATTTGCAGGGAGAGGACGACGTACATTGATGCTCTTTAAAAGGAAGAGTTGGTTGGCCCTGAAAAGGGCCGTTATTATAAATGAATAAAAAAAATTATTCACTCAAGCACGCTCTCCGCGGATGCGGCGAGCCAACTGAATGTCCTTGGGCATGATGGTCACGCGCTTGGCATGGATAGCGCACAAGTTGGTGTCTTCGAAAAGACCCACCAGGTACGCTTCGCTAGCCTCCTGCAGAGCCATGACGGCGGAGCTCTGGAAGCGCAGATCGGTCTTAAAGTCCTGAGCGATCTCACGGACAAGACGCTGGAAAGGCAGCTTGCGGATGAGCAGCTCGGTGCTCTTCTGGTAACGCCTGATTTCACGAAGCGCCACGGTGCCGGGCCTGTAACGATGCGGCTTCTTCACGCCACCGGTGGCAGGCGCACTCTTACGCGCGGCCTTGGTGGCCAGCTGCTTACGAGGCGCCTTGCCTCCGGTCGACTTGCGGGCGGTCTGCTTCGTACGGGCCATCGCGACGTGTTGCTCGGAGGACTCAGACTCAGAGAATGACGTTCGCTTTTTTTTTTTTTTTTTTTTTTTTTCGGCGAAGCCGAAGGTCAGTGTGTGTGTGTGTTGCAGTTCGCACGCATGTTGCGTTTTACTGCTTTGTGTAGGTTGCTGGTGTAGGTTCGCGTCGGACCTTTGTCATTTGCCGTTTAGGCGTTTAAATTCAGTCACATTTGTGACTTGTCATTTTTATGTGTGTGGCGCTATGCCCTCAGTATGTCCGAGGGAAGAGCTTGTCTTCTTCGTCCTATTGTGAGGACATGTCTTGCGAGTGTTTTTAGCGGCGCCGGTGCTTCGCTGGTTTGAAATGCCTGATAAGCTTCGTTAAAAGAAAGCCGTCTCAGGCATTGCGTGAAAGACTCGATATCGAGTTCTTTTCTGAGAGTTTTCAACCGTTTCCGAAACGGAGGGCGCGCTATGAGCCGCAGAACTCTGTTCTGTACTAGCTCAAGTGTTCTCTTGTACCTCTCCGCTGTAGTCCACCACGTTGCCGCGGCGTATGTGGCTACAGGCCGGCAGCACGTTTTATAGAGTGCCAGGCGGAGGTCCAAGGGGAGTGTAGGTTCCCTCAAAAGAGGAGTTAATAGCCGAACTCTGTTTTGGAGTTTCGATCGAATTCGCCTGACATGTAAGTGCCAGCGCATGCTTCTATCGAAAGTGACGCCTAAGTATGTTGCCTTATGCGCCCACTTCAGCTTTTGTGTGCCTAATGTGATTTGTTTTGGTGGTGTAAAGTATTTAGTGTGTTTGTGTTTGCGGCGAGTATAGCAGATTGCCTGTGACTTTTCCGCTGAGAAAGTCAAGTGGTTTTCTTCCGCCCACTTGCGCGTCAGGCTCATCTGTGCTTGTAGTGTTTTGAGTTTGTGGTGTATGCTCGCTCCTCTCGCTAAGACGGCTATGTCATCAGCATAGAGAAAGAGGCGAATTCGCGGTACGAGTGGTATGTCATTGACATATAGCGAGAACAGTAGCGGAGAGAGGACGGAGCCCTGAGGGACCCCGGCCGCAATCCTCCGCTTTGAGGATCTCGCCTTACCCACATTTACCACGAAAGTGCGGTTTGTGAGGAAAGACTTAACCATTTCGGTTATGTCTTGCGGAAGGCAGCGCCGTAGTTTAGTTATGAGTGTGTTGTGTGGCACTTTATCAAAGGCTTGTACCATGTCGAGATAAATGACAGGTACATCCTGAGTTAGTATTAGATCAGCAGAAATCTGCTGAGCCATACAAAGTGCTTGTAGTGAAGCGGAGTGGCCCGGTCTGAACGCGAATTGTTCATCTCGTATGAGTTTTCGCGAGAGAACAGTTGGCAGCATTCGCGCGAGAAGTAGCCTTTCAAACACTTTTCCCATAATAGGGAGAAGGCTGATTGGTCTATGGCTCGCTGCGATCGTAAGATCTTTGCCGGGTTTCGGAAGCATAGAAATACTTGCGTATTTCCAATTTTCCGGAAAATACCGCTGTGTGATGCAGCTGTTGTAGATTTGCGTGAGCTCCGTGCTTATAACCGGTAGCGCCTCCTTTAAAATAGGAGGGCCGATCCGGTCAGGGCCCGGCGCCTTGCGACTACGCAAGCTTGTAATTGTAGTCGAAACTTCTTCGACTGTGCAATGTGTGAGTGTGGTGGCGCTGTCGTCCGTCTCCTCCTCACTCTCCTCCTGTGTGTTGTTGTTAACAAATCTCTCTTCAAGCATGTCAGCGAAGAATTCCGCTTTAGCTTGGTCCGAAAAGAGAAAAGTTTGTTTTCCTTCCGCGTCGTCGTGACCGCGAATGGCTGTTGCTGTTTTAGGTACAGACCTTAACGCTTTTTGGAGTTTGAAAAGGCCGTCGCGGGAGTGATCAGAACCGATTTCCCTTAGCCGTTTTTCCCACTCCGCTGCGTGGTGGTTTGCGAGCGCCGTCTTAAGGCGTTTTTCGCATTCCCGCAGTTGCGCTTTAAGTGCTGGGCACCTAAACTGCTGCCAAAGTCGCCGCATTTTGCGTTTCTCACGCAAAAGCTCCTCGACGTCTGAGGGAAGTGTGTTTGAGCCCTCTTCGGGCGGGCGCCAGAAGACCGGCGTCGCCTTTCTGTGAGCTGTTTGTAAGTGTTTAGTGAGAGTGTTTAAGCTCGCATCAATGGATTCTGGCGTCTCCAGTGACAGCGAAGCTTGTGTTTGTGTGTGTAGTGTAGAGAGTTGATTGCGAAACTCGTCCCAATCGGTTGGTTGGGGAACCCACTGCCGTGGGCCGCAGAAGGAGCGGATGCTGCCGACTGCAAAGGTAATGGGAATGTGATCGGAAAGGGAAAAAGGTATGGGTTTGGGAGTAGTGACTCGAATATTTCCCGAAGTGAGTGCCACATCGAGAATATCGGGCCGCTGACGGAGGTCAGTAGGGAAGCGAGTGGGTGAGGAAGGCGGGACGAGTGTCACGTTGTTATGTGATAACAGATAGCTTACAAGTAAGCTTCCGTTTCTGTTTGTTGTATTACAACCCCATTCCTCGCACTTGCAGTTTATATCACCTGCGAGAACCGTGCGAGGAGCTAGGGAGAATACAGTGTCAAAATCGTCATCTATGAGCGGACGATTTGGTGCTAAGTATGCTGACACCAGCGTAACTTCGCCCTCAGTCGTATTCACCACAATCGCTGCCGCTTCAAGCCTCGCAAGGCGAGGTAAAGCTGCCGGGCGATGCGGTATCGTACGCCTAATGGCAACCGCTACACCGCCGCCGCGATGCCGGGCATCTCGGTCGGCGCGGTAAATGGCCATATCTTGAAGTTCCAGGTCGTCGGTGCCCTTGAGCTTAGTTTCCTGCAGCAGAAGTACATCAATATGATGCTTGCTGCAGAATAACTCAATTAGACGCCGATCTCCCGGATCTGTGAAACCGGAACGCCCGTTGACGTTCCAGGCGGCCACCGCGAGCGGGCGGGTTCTGGTGCCTCCCTGCGCTCGTTGTTCAGCCATTGTGGGGCGTCACATGAGCGCAAAGAGTTGTTAGAAGTGTTGTGAGGTTTGCAACCTGCTGCTTTAACTCGGCGACCTCCTTGCGGAGTTGCTCCGTCTCCGACGTGGCAGCAGGCGTGTTGTGTGCGGGCGCCTTTGGCGCGGGGCCGGGGCGGCCGGCGCGCTCTTCGATGCCCTTTCGGGCCTCGTGGCTCGCCTTCGCCCTCGCCTCGCGCGCCGCTTGCGCGGGGTGTTGTTTGGATGTAGCCGCTTTCGCAAAGGTAGTGCTCTTATCTACCTTGCGGGCGGGCTGTGTTTGTTGTTGCTTCGGCGCTACATTTTTGCTCTGAAGCGTGGCTGGTACATTGTTGTTCTTTGATGATGTAAGGTTCTTGTGAACCTTACATCCGGCGTAATTTGCGGAGTGGTTACCTCCGCAGTTGCAGCATACAGCGGGCTTTGAGCTGTTGCCGCAGTCCTTTGTCAGGTGGCCCTCGCCGCAGTGCATGCAGCGTGGGCTGACCTGGCAATAAGCACGCGTGTGCGACCATCGGCAGCACCGCTTGCAGAAAGGCGCACTGTCCGTGCGCTTTGCGACCTCGACGCGGGCGCGGCAGTGGCAGATCGCTTTGAGGGCGAATACCCACTTGCCGTCGTCGCCGGGCGCGAGGTTGATGTAGTATGCGCCGAGTGGGACCAATTTCCCGTTTCGACGCCTCTTGAGCTGGTGAACTGCAGGGCGGGCCTTGCCCGGGCACTGCGCGGCGATGTCGTCCGCTACTTCGTCCGCTGACACTTGGGGGGGCGGCCCGCTCACGTAGAGCTTTAGGCCGCGCTCCTCCTTGCGCGCGTGAGTGAAGTGCGACGCGCTAAGTTTCTTCAATGCGGCAGCAATTCTCACGTGATCGGAATTGCTCCGCGCCTGTAAGGAGAAGAACTCCCCGCAGTGCTTACCTACCACCGGGTGTTCGCAGCCCTGCGTCGCGGCCTCGAACCAGCGGCGAAAGCCGCCGTCGGAAGGCACCGAGGCGTTCGTCACCATGATAGGCGGAACGCGCTTGGCGGCCTTCTTAGGCTCGGAGGTGGTCGCATTCGCTTGCGAATCCGGTTGGGGCAGAGGCACAGGCGGAGGAGCGGGGGCGGAGGCGCTTTCGCCCTGGCGCTGCGGTGAGGGAGGGAGCGGGGTCACGGCCGCGGGAGGCGCGAGCTCGACCAGGAGGGCCTCCGCCTCGCCGTCTCCGGCTGGCAGGGCTTCCTCGCTGGGAACCACGTCACTCCCCGGCTCCGTGTCCACCTGCATCTCCTCCGCTGGCGCAGGCAGGGCTAAAAAGCTGCCAGGCGGAAGGCGAGTGGCGGCGGAGTCGTCGGCGGTCGGCGCATCGCCGCCTGAGAGGCGGCGCTTTTTGCCTTTACCGTCGGTGGTGGCGGCGGCGGGCGGCGGCGGCGGCTGTGCGGCGTCTGGGCGGGAGTAGAACTCCGTAAGCCCGTTCTTGGCGGCGGCCTTGCTGAACTGTGTCTGTTCAGCAGGCGATAGTTTGGAGGCGAACAGCGCAACGAGATCCGTTTGCAGCTGCGCCAAGCAACCGTCCTCGTCAGCTTGCATTAAAGCCTTAAGGGCGTTCGCAAGCTTTGAGGCTTTGCTCTTTTTGCTCTTTTTGGTAGCCCCTAAAGGGGCTGGTTGAATTGCAGGGAAATCCTGCTGGTTGTTGGCGCCCGATGGCGCGGCGTCGGCCGAAGCGGCGGCGGCGGCTGCTGCTGCGGTGATGCTGGTGGCGGCGCGGAGCTCGGCAAGGCCCTCGGGCGCTATCGAGACCGAGACGCCGTTCGTCGAGAAGACGAGAGCGCCCCGATCCGAAAGCGTGCGTGAGCGCTCACGTTGCACGCCGTTGCCGTTTTCCATCTCCATTCCTGAAAAGGGACAGGGACAGAAACGGCAAGTTTTGCTCTTTCAGAAGAAAGTAGCCTGCTCTAAAGAGAGCAGAGTTTAAAGTCCTGAAAAGGACTTTATCGGTAGTCCTAAAAAGGACTGATGATTTTGTTCTTTAGCCCTTAAAAGGGCTGGTGTGAGGAAATTTTTCTAAGTCCCGCAAGCGGGATTTCGAAAAATTTTAGAGTCCCGTAAGGGACCGGCGACGGCGGCGATCCAAATCCGAGGGCGGCGGCCCGGTCCGAGGGCGACGAGGCGGCCCGGCGAGCAGCTGCTTCTTCTTCTGGAGCTCCGATGTGTGCTGGTCCGCTGCGCGAGAGGGAATGAAGTTCGCGTGAACACCCACCCATATTTATCACCTCTGTACTCCCTCCCTTCGTAACGCCCTTGAGCGCCTCTCGCCCCATTCGTCCCTCGTTTCGCTTGCTGCGCCGGCATTGGCCGCCCGGCCCCCACCGCTCGCCGCCCTCGGCCCTCGGAAACCGGCGCTACAAGACCACGATCGCGTCGAGTCGCCGCGTATTGAGCGAGTGCAACTCGTGCAGTGAGGACCTACGTTCGTTTCTTCCGTCACTTCGCCTCTCATCATGACCGGACGCGGCAAAGGCGGCAAGGGTTTGGGCAAAGGTGGAGCCAAGCGCCACAGGAAGGTTCTTCGCGACAACATCCAGGGCATCACCAAGCCGGCAATTCGTCGTTTGGCTCGCCGTGGAGGTGTGAAGCGTATCTCCGGTCTCATCTACGAAGAGACTCGCGGTGTGCTCAAGGTCTTCCTTGAGAACGTCATCCGCGACGCCGTCACCTACACCGAGCACGCCAAGCGCAAGACTGTCACCGCCATGGACGTCGTCTACGCCCTGAAGCGCCAGGGGCGTACCTTGTACGGTTTCGGCGGCTAAGTCGCTCAACAGAATTTTTTTCTTGTTGTTGTCGACGGCACAGCTACAACGGCCCTTTTAAGGGCCACCCAAAATATCCCTGAAAGAGCAAAGATGTTTGTATTCTCTCTTATTATTCCTTTTGTTTTTAGTAATAAAAAGTGAGGTGATTTTGTTCCCATTCCTTTAAATAAAAATACTATGATATTGAACGTGTCAATTTTTACAATTAAACAAGACGTCGAAAGGTGTCATAGTGATGTAGCTCTGATTATTAAGATCCGCGAGCTAACTATTAATCTCCAAACTGGTATTTGCTCGTTACTAAGGTCATCATCATCCCTTCGTTTAATTTTAGTAATAAAAAGTGAGGCGATTGTTGTTAGGCGGGCGGAGGGGAGTATCGCTTCTCTTTCTGTTTTTCACAACAATCAAGACACGTTCTCTTTGATTTCCGGAGGCGCTTCTGCCAAACGACATCGAAAATAATAATTGAATTCGCGTTCTAGTGCAGTGATAAGCGATTGTTTCGGACATAGAAAGTTGTATTCATTATTGCGTAACAGTTGCGAATGAAAATCAGTGCGCGGCGTGCTATTTATAGTGTTGCGAGTATTATCGTGCGACTATCACTGTGGTTATTGTTCAGTTCGTCCTACAACTAGAAGATTAGTCGTTTCGTGGAGCTCGCGTGATTGTTGTTAGGCGGGCGGAGAGGTTTATCGCTTCTCTTTCGGTACTTTAACAACAATGACCACGCGTTACCTTTGATTTCCGGAGGCGCTACTGCCAAACGACATCGAAAATAATAATTGAATTCGCGTTCTAGTGCTGTGAATAGCGATTTTTTTTTTTTTTTTTTTTCGGACATGGGAAGTTGTATTAATTGTTGCGTAACAGTTACGAATTGAAATCAGTGCGTGACGTGTATTTTTTTTTTCGTATAAAGAGTGCAAGCGCGCGACAATCACAGTGGTTATTGTTCAGTTCGTCGTACAACTAGAAGATTAGTCGTTTCGTGGAGCTCGCGTGATTGTTGTTAGGCGGGCGGAGAGGTTTATCGCTTCTCTTTCGGTACTTTAACAACAATGACCACGCGTTACCTTTGATTTCCGGAGGCGCTACTGCCAAACGACATCGAAAATAATAATTGAATTCGCGTTCTAGTGCTGTGAATAGCGATTTTTTTTTTTTTTTTTCGGACATGGGAAGTTGTATTAATTGTTGCGTAACAGTTACGAATTGAAATCAGTGCGTGACGTGTATTTTTTTTCCGTATAAAGAGTGCAAGCGCGCGACAATCACAGTGGTTCTTGTTCAGTTCGTCCTACAACTAGAAGATTTGTTGTTTCGTGGGGCTCGCGTGATTGTGGTTAGGCGGGCGGAGAGGAGCGCGGTGCACGTGAATTTCGCTTCTCTCTCTCTGCGCGTGTTTTAAACAACAATGACGAAGCGTTATCTTTTATTTCCGGAGGCGCTACTGCGAAACGACGTCGAAAACAATAATCGAATTCGCGTTCTAGTGCAGTGATAAGCGATTGTATCGGACATAGACAGTTGTATTCATTATTGTGTAACAGTCACGAATGAAAATCAGTGCGTGGCGTGTATTTTTTTCCGTATAAAGGGTGCAAGAGCGCGACTATCACAGTGGTTATTGTTCAGTTCGTCCTACAACTAGAGGATTTGTCGTTTCGTGGAGCTCGCGTGATTGTTGTTAGGCGGGCGGAGGGGAATATCGCTTCTCTTTCTGTTTTTCACAACAATGACGACGCGTTATCTTAGATTTCCGGAAGCGCTACTGCGAAACGACATCGAAAATAATAATCGAATTCGCGTTCTAGTGCAGTGATAAGCAATTGTTTCGGACTTTGAAAGTTGTATTAATTGTTGCGTAACAGTCAGGAAAGAAAATCACTGTGTGGCGTGCTATTCATAGAGTGTTGCGAGTGCTATCGTGCGACTATCCCAATGGTTCTTGTTCACTTCGTCCAATAACTAGGACGATTTGTCGTTTCGTGGGGCTCGCGTAATTGTTGTTAGGCGGGCGGAGGGGAGCGCGGTGCACGTGAATTTCGCTTCTCTCTCTGCGCGTGTTTTTAACAACAATGACGACGCGTTATCTTTGATTTGGGGAGGCGCTACTGCGAAACGACGTCGAAAATAATAATCGAAATCGCGTTCTAGTGCTGTGATAAGCGATTGTTTCGGACTTGGAAAGTTGTATTCTTTATTTCGTAACAGTCACGAATAAAAATCTGTGCGCGGTGTTCAATTTATTCCGTGTAGCGAGTGCAAGCACGCGACTATCACAGTGGTTCTTGTTCAGTTCTTTCTATAACTAGAAGACTTGTCGTTTCGTGGAGCTCGCGTGATTGTTGTTAGGCTGGGCGGAGGGGAATTTCTCTCTCTTACTGGTTTTCACAACAATGACGACGCGTTATCTTTGATTTCCGGAGGCGCTACTGCGAAACGACATGGATAATAATCATTGAATTCGCGTTCCAGTGCAGTGATGGGCGATTGTTTAGTACATAGAGAGTTGTATTAATTATTGCGCGCTATTTAATTTCGTAAAGGAAATTGTTCATATAGCGATAACTCGACAACGAATAGAGATATAGGCACGGGAAAATATCTGCCGAGTCCAGAGCGTTTCCGGTACTCTGAATCGTGAAGAAAAACTGTGGGTTTTTTTTAGCAACTTTTATAAACTATTAGCCGCATCTCTGCTTTCGTGAATGCAAAATTATGTTTGACAATGCAGTTCGACGCACGATGAAGCGTAGCATTGAAAAGGTAAGGGTCGTCGATTCGCTCCGGCGCTTCGTTTGGCCGTAATGTTCATTCGTTTCTACATTTCGACAACCATCGGTCATGGAGAATACATATCTTTTGCGCAGTTCCGGCGGGCGGGCGGGCGGGCGGCGGGCGGGCGGGCGGCGCGCGCGCCGAGGCGGGACGCGACGCCGAGGCGACGCGGTTGCGCCATCGCGAACCCTTCCTGACCTCTCGCTTCCGCCGTTCGTGGGAGGTGGCCTGTCCGTTGCTCGCTTGCTCACGTGTTCCGTTATTTACAGCTTCGCGAAGAGTAAGTAAGAAAGAAAGGAATACAGAGAGAGAGAGAGAGAGAGAGAGAGAGAGAGAGATGGTGGGTGGGTGGGAGGGAGAGAGGGAGCGAGTGCTTCGTATTGTAACTAGAAGATTCGTCGTTTCGTGGAGCTCGCGTAATTGTTGTTAGGCGGGCGGAGGGGAGCGCGGTGCGCGTGAATTTCGCCTCTCTCTCTGCGTGTGATTTTAACAACAATGACGACGCGTTATCTTTGATTTCCGGAGGCGCTACAGCGTAACGACATCGAAAATAATAATAGAATTCGTGTTCTAGTGCAGTGATAAGCGATTGTTTCGGGCGTAAAAAGTTGTATTCATTATTGCGTAACAGTCACGAATGAAAATCTGTGCCTGGCGTGCTATTTATTCCGCGTAGCGAGTGCAAGCGCGCGACTATCACAGTGGTTCCTGTTCAATTCTTTCCATAACTAGAAGACTTGTCGTTTCGTGGAGCTCGCGTGATTGTTGTTAGGCGGGCATAGGGGATTTTCGCTTCTCTTTCTGTTTTTAACAACACTGCCGACGCGTTATCTTTGATTTCCGGAGGCGCTACTGCGAAACGACATCGAAAGTAATACTTGAATCCGTGTTCTAGTGCAGTGATAAGCGATTGTTTCGGACTTAGAAAGTTGTATTAATTGTTGCGTAACAGTCATGAAAGAAATTCACTGCGTGGCGTGCTATTTATAGAGTGTTGCGAGTGCTATCGTGCGACTATCACAGTGGTTCTTGTTCACTTTGTCCTATATCTAGGAAGATTTGTCGTTTCGTGGGGCTCGCGTAATTGTTGTTAGGCGGGCGGAGGGGAGCGCGGTGCACGTGAATTTCGCTTCTTTGTCTGCGCGTTTTTTTTTACAACAGAGACGACGCGTTATCTTTTATTTCCGGAGGCGCTACTGCGAAACAACGTCGACTATTATAATTTTATTCGCGTTCTAGTGCAGTGATACGCAATTGTTCAAGAGATATATTCATTATTGTGTAACAGAAAAATGAAATAAGAGTGGTCGTTCAGTTCATCGTTTTACTAGTTGAGGGAAACGTATTCTCGTTTCGTTTTAAGCTGTGCTCTCGTCTGTGAATTACTGGCCTAGGATGGGAGAATTTATTGTTGGTGTGGGGAGGGGAAGTGACTTTCGTCTCGCTCTCGGTTCTCATTGCAACAATTTCTTCCTGATCTCTTCGAGTGCCTTCGGACATTGTGTGATTGGCTTGATACAGGGATTAATTGTTGTTTATTTCGTGTTCTGGTGTGTGTCTTGTGCGTGGATTACTATTGTTTTAATAGATGAGGTGTCTCGTTAATATCTGCGTGGTAGATATGATTGCATGGCATGCAATTTATTCTGTGCAGTGAAAGCTTACGTGTGTTTTGTAGAGTTTCGCACTTCGTTTTACTAGCTGATGACACCGTATTCTGGTTTCGTTTTCATACTGTGCTCTCGTGTGTGGGGGAATTGTGGTGTTTTTGTCATCATGAGATGTGAGTAGAACAGTGGGTGTTGGTACAACAATTTCTTTCGAATTTATTCAAGCTCATTTGGGAAGAGCCTTGGAAGTGTGTGTAGTTTTGCCACTGTGAATAATTGTTTGTTTCGTGTTCTAGTGTGTCTTGTTATGTGATGTTTCTCGATGTTCAGTTGTGATTCTTTTAATGCATTTTTACACAAAAGTGTGGTGTGCAGTGTTGTGTATGTGACACGAAGGAAGTGAACATGGCTCCTTTTACATAGAAATTTTAAAATGTGAGGAAAGGAAAAGATTGTAAAACAGTGTGTGGCGAGGGAAGGGCGGTGAACGTGCACAGTTTTCAAACATTTTTAAAAATAAATATTAATGCGTGGCGTGTGTGACAGACCAGTAGGAAAGGCGTGTGGGTTGTTGGAGGAGTGATTATTAGGTAATTTGTGTGGAGGAGAATTGTTTTATGCAGTGATACGAGTGATATGTGTTTCTTTTCGCCATGTGTGCATTTTTGCGAGTGTGTTGCGAAGAGGAGACTTGTGTTATACTGTGATTGATTGATATGTGTTTCTGTTCGACTCGTGTGTGTTTTTGTTAGTGTGTTGCGCAGTTAATTATTTGTGTTTTCAAGCCAGTGCAGTTGAAAAATGCAAAGTGAGTGTGGTTTGATGTAGCCTCTGTGAATTGTCTATTGTTGCGAGTGCGACGTTCTGTTAGATTGCTAGGGTGTGTTTCCACACTGACCTGAGGCTTGAGAATGAGCTTTTCTTTTGAGGTTGGGTTTCTTTTATTTCTTATTTTGTTACAAATTTAACAAGTGGCGTGTGTGATAGGGTAGTGGGAGATGCGTGTGGCTTGTTGGAGGAGTGAATATTAGGTATTTTGTGTGGAGGAGAATTGTTTTGTGCAGTGATAGGGTGATATGTGTTTCTGTTCGTGCCACAAATGTTTCAGTGTTTTATTCGAGTTCTGTTGGGCTAGACGATGACAGTGTATGATGAGTTGCTACTGTGAATAATTGTTAACTTCATGTTCTTGTGTGTCTTGTTATGTGAGGTTTCTTGGTGCTTTGTGGTGTTAATTTCTGTCATGTCATGTGTGGTTTGGGTTATGATAGGAGTGGTTAGGTGGGGTTTAGGATGTGATAAATCAGGTGAGGTTGTTAGGTTAACACTAAAGTGTTCTATTTATCTGTTATTATTTTTATTAATTTTAACAATAATTGACATTGGTACGGTAGGTGAGGTGAGGTTTTGGATGTGATAGATCAGGTGAGGTTAGGTTAACCTTTTTTTTTTTTTCTTTCAATTGACCTGCTTTCAACTTTTCTTCTTTCATTGATTCTCTGCTGTGGTTGTGTTTGTGGCTCTATGAAAAACCCACTTAGTTTCATAGATATGTAATTATTTAAGTTAAACACTATGTGGCGAGTATTGCAAGCAGTGCAATGATTCTGTGGAGTAAATAATTCCATTTTCAGTGGTCTCTTTGCACACTGAACTATTGTATTCTCTATAGTTTAGGAAGTGCTCTGAAACGATTGGTTCTTTGCCAGAGCAGCCTTTACCTCTGAGAATGTCTTGTTACTTTGGGGGTTATTGTTTATGTGGTCATGGGCTGCCATTTCAATAGATGGCCTCTAAACCACAGAAATAGTTGTGGTTATACTTGAGTTCGAGATGTAGGCTGTTCAGGGAAAAAGTGGTGATAAAAATCAGAATGGTCCCTCTGTCACTGAACAGTTTACATTTTCTTCACATCTTCCTTATTGGTTTTCCTATGTATACTGTAAAAAATGGTTGCTTCTGTTGCAGGTCAGGAGTTGCTGCTCTTGAGGTGATCTGTGACGGTTTGTGATTTGAAGCTTCATGCTGCTGTATTCTTTCCTATTGACAAATAAATAAGATTATGTTTAAGGAGTGATTCATTCATTGAAACCTTCATATCATCCTCTTCCCGTCACATCAATTGAAAGTAAAAGTATTCATGTTTTCACAGCCACAGCTGCCTCCTGCCTGCCAGAAAGCTGAAACAAGGAGAACAAGGTATATCACGCTTGGAAAGGATTTTCAGGTGAAACCGAGGCCAGGGTGTTGCAGAGGTTAGGGCGGCTAAACTGCAGTCAGAAAGAGAGTTATGATTGGAAAGTAATGCAGAGTTATTTGTCAGTTTTGTTTAGGGTTTGCAGGTGATTTTCCTACTGATTCTGGTAGTACAGTTTTTGTCGCGAAAACCTAGTTCCAGGGTCGTGTTAGGTTATACTGCAACTTCGTAGGATCCGAGGCGCGGGGGTGGGAGACGTCATTGTATGAAACTCGTAAGGTTGTACGTGGTCAGAGCAGTGGTTCCTTCGAGAATGATTCAGAATGTGCAACCTTTCGGCTAGTAATTTGCAAGTTCTGGCGTAGGTACGTCATGCAGAATGTAATACGCAATCGAATGCAGTGGCAGGCTTGTTCGAAACGCAGTGAAATGGTGCGAAAGTTCATCGCGTAAAGCAGGAACTGTTTCAAGATAAATTTCTTGCAAAATCACTGACGGAATAAACTTATTAGCTTCGATCTGTAACGTATACACTAATGAGAATGCGTTCCGCTCCCGATATGCTCGTGTGAACGTTTATCTAAATAGAAATGTAAGGAATATATGAACGTTTAAAGCTCGCCGTTCACTTCACGAGTTACATGTGTAGGCGTTTCTCTGGTTTTCGTAGTGAATTACGTGAGTTTCAGGCGTGTGTTGGAAATGAAGAACAAATAGGGTGTGGGGAGGAGGGGGAGGGGGGAAGAGGGCAAAGCACTTTCTAGTGTTCTTTTCCAGTTGATTCGGGCGCAGATGAGGTTTCAGAAAATGTCCTTCTGGTGAGGTTAGGTTCCATTTATTTAATATTTTTCAATAAATAACAATACGTGGCGTGTGTGACAAACCAGTGAGAAATGCGTGTGGCTTGGTGGTGTGAGTATTAGGTTATTTGTGCGGAGGAAAATTGTTTTATGCAGTGTTTGAGTGATATGTGATTCTGTTCGCCACGTGTGCATCTTTTGCGAGTGTGTTGCGCAGATAATTATTTGTGTTTTAAGACAGTGCAGTCGAAAATTGCGAAGAGAGTGTGGTTTAATATAACCTCTGTGAATTGTTGCGCGTGCCACTTTTCTGTTAGTTTGGCAAGTGTGTTTTCACTGTAAGCTGAGGTTTGAGAAAATGTCCTTCTGGTGTAGTTATGTTCCATTTTTTAATTTTTTAAAATAAATACGAGTACGTGGCGTGGGTGATAGACAAGTAAGAAATGCGTGTGGCGAGTTGGATGTGTGATTATTAGGTATATTGTGCGAAGGAGAATTGTTTTATAGAATGATTTGTGATTCAGTTCGCCACGTGTGCGTTTTTGCAAGGGTGTTGCGAAGAAAAGTATTTGTTTTTTCATGCCAGTGATGTTATAAATAGCAAAGAGAGTGTGGTTTAATGTAGCCTCTGTGAATTGTCAAATGTTGCGAGTGCGACGTTTCTGTTAGATTGCCAGGGTGTGTTTTCACTGTGACCTGAGTTTTGAGAATGAGCTTTTCTTTTAGGTTAGGTTTCTTTTATTTCATATTTTATTACAAATTTAACAAGTGGCGTGTGTGATAGTAGAAAATGCGTGTGGCTTGTTTGAGGCGTGATCTTTTGGTAGTTTGTGCGGAGGAGTATTGTTTTATGCAGTGACAGATTGGTATGAGATTCTGTTTGCCGCGTGTGCATTTTTGCGAGTGTGTTGCGAAGATAATTATTTGTTTTTTTTCATGCCAGTGATGTTGAAGAGAGCAAAAAGAGTGTGTGGTTTAATGTAACCTGTGTGGATTGTTGCGTGTGCCTTTTTTGTGTTAGATGCTATGATAGAGTGATATGTGTTTCTGTTCGTTACGTGTGCATATTCGCGAGTGTGTGTTGCGCAGAAAATTATTTGTTTTCTCATGCCAGTGGTGTTGAAAATTGCAAAAAAGAGTGTGGTCTCATGCAGCCTCTGAGAATTGTCGTTTGTTGCGAGTGCCACGTTTCTATTCATTGCAGTGGTGTTTTCACAGTGACCTGAGGTGTGAGAAAGTGCTTTTCTGGCGAGGTTAAGTTTCTTTTATTTTATATCATGTTGGAAATGTAACAAGTGGCGTGTGTGATAGGCTAGTAGGAAATGCGTGTGGCATGTTGGCGGTGCGAATATTATGTATTTTGTGCGGAGGTGATTTGTTTTATGCAGTGCTTGAGTGATATGTAATTCTGTTTGACACGTGTGTGTTTTTTTGCGAGTGTGTTACGCAATTAATTACTTGTGTTTGAATGCCATTGCTGTTGAAAAAGCCAAAGAAAGTGTGGTTTAATGTAGCTTCTGTGGATAGTTGCGACTGCCACGGTTCTGTTAGATAGGCAAGTGTGTTTTCGCTGTGACCTGAGGATTCAGATTATGATTTTCTGGTGAATTAAGGTTTCTTTTTATTCCATTATTTGTAACCAACATAATAAGTGGCGTGTGAGGTAGTCTAGGACGAAAAGCTTGTGTGTAGTTAGTGTTATAAAAATTACGTGTGTAATTGTTTCATACGTAGAGAGAGTGAAAGTTTTTCTGTGGGGCAAAAGAGTGTTTTTTCTTGCTTGGTGTGTTCTAGAACGAAGAGCCGTTGTCTCTCTCTCTCTCTCTCTCTCTCTCTCTGTCGTTGGCGATGGGCGGAGGTGGGAGGGAGGTGGTTGTACGTGGTCAGAGCAGTGTTTCACTGAAGAAATGATTGTCAAGTTCAGAATGTGCAACCCTTCGGGTAATAATTTGCAAGTTCTTTGGCGTAGGTACGTCATCGACAATGTAACACGAAATCGAATGCAGTGGCAGGCCTGTTCGAAACGTAGCTAAAAAGTGCGAATGTTCATCGCGTAAAGCAGAAAAAAGACACGGTTTCAAGGAAAAAACAGTGACGGAATAAACATATTAGCTGAGATCTGTAAAGTTTACACTACTGTGAATGCATTCCGCTCCCGATATGCTCGTGTGAACATTTTACTGGATGTACATGTAAGGAATATGTGAACGTTTAAAGCTCGTTATTCACTTGCATACACGTATATGCGTTTATTCTAGTTTTCTTGATGAATTGCGTGAGTTTCTGGCGGAGGAAATGAAATAACAAGAGTGTGTTTTCCGTTGTGTGGGGGAGGGAGCGAAGGGCGAAGCTCCTTTGTCACACTTTTTAGTGTTCTGTTCCAGTTTATTCGGGCGCAGATGAGGTTTCAGAAAATGTCCTTCTGGTGAGGTTAGGTTCCATTTTTTAAAATAAATATTAATGCGTGGCGTGTGTGATAGACCAGTAGGAAATGCGTGTGGCTTTTTGGAGGAGTGAATATTAGGTACTTAGTGCGGAGGAGAATTGTTTTATGCTGTGATAAGTGTGATATGTGTTTCTGTTCGACTCGTGAGTGTTTTCAGTGAGTGTGTTGCGCAGTTTTTATTTCTGTTTTCGTGCCAGTGCCGTTGAAAAGACCAAAGCGAGTGTGGTTTAATAGAACATGTGAGATTGTTGCGTGTGCCTTTTTTGTGGTAGATTGCCAAGTGAGTTTGCACTGAGAGCTGAGGTTTCATAAAATGCCCTTCTGCAGAGGTTAGGTTCAATTTATTTATTTTTAATAAATATTAATACGTGGCGTGTGTGATAGACCAGTAGGAAATGCGTTTGTCTTGTTGGAGGAGTGAATATTAGGTATTTTGTGCGGAGGAGAATTGTTTTATGCAGGGATAAGTGTGATCTGTGTTTCTGTTCGCCACGTGTGCATTTCTGCGAGTGTGTTGCGAAGAAAAATGTGTGTTTTCATTGCCAGTGATGTTAAAAATAGCAAAATAAGTGTGGTTTCATGTAGCCCCTGTGAATTGTCTATTGTTGCGAGTGCGACGTTTCTGTTAGATTGCCATTCTGTGTGTCCACAGTGACATGAGATTTGAGAAAGTGCTTTTCTTATGAGCTTAGGTTTCATTTATTCCAAAATTTGTTACAAATGTAACTAGTGGCGTGTGTGATAGGGTAGTAGGAAATGCGTGTGGCTTTTTGGATGAGGGAATATTAGTTAATTTGTGCGGAGGAGAATTGTTTTATGCAGTGATAGTGTGATATGTGTTTCTGCTCGCCACGTGTGCATTTCTGCGAGTGTGTTGCGAAGAGAAATGAGTGTTTTTCATTGCCTGTGATGTTGAAAATAGCAAAACAAGTGTGGTTTCGTGTAGCCTCTGTGAATTGTCAATTGCTGCGAGTGCGACGTTTCTGTTAGATTGCCATTCTGTGTTTCCACAGTGACATGAGGTTTGAGAATGTGCTTTTCTTGTGAGGTTAGGTTTCATTTTTTCCAAATTTTGTTACAAATGTAACTAGTGGCGTGTGTGATAGGGTAGAAGGAAATGCGTGTGTCTTGTTCGAGGAGTGAATAGTAGGTATTTTGTGTGGAGGAGAATTCTTTTTTGCAGTGATAAGAGTGATATGTGTTTCTGTTCGCCACGTGTGCATTTCTGCGTGTGTGTTGCGAAGAAAAATGTTTGCTTTAGATTGCCAGTGATGATGAAAATAGCAAAATAAGAGTGGTGTCTTGTAGCTTCTGTGAATTGTCTATTGTTGCGAGTGCGACGTTTCAGTAGGATTGCCAGTGTGTGTTTTCACAGTGACCTGAGGTGTGAGAAAGTGCTTTTCTGGCGAGGTTAAGTTTCTTTATTTTTATCATGTTGGAAATGTAACAAGTGGCGTGTGTGATAGGGTAGTAGGAAATGCGTGTGGCATGTTGGCGGTGCGAATATTATGTATTTTGTGCGGAGGTGATTTGTTTTATGCAGTGCTTGAGTGATATGTAATTCTGTTTGACACGTGTGTGTTTTTTTGCGAGTGTGTTACGCAATTAATTACTTGTGTTTGAATGCCATTGCTGTTGAAAAAGCCAAAGAAAGTGTGGTTTAATGTAGCTTCTGTGGATAGTTGCGACTGCCACGGTTCTGTTAGATAGGCAAGTGTGTTTTCGCTGTGACCTGAGGATTCAGATTATGATTTTCTGGTGAATTAAGGTTTCTTTTTATTCCATTATTTGTAACCAACATAATAAGTGGCGTGTGAGGTAGTCTAGGACGAAAAGCTTGTGTGTAGTTAGTGTTATAAAAATTACGTGTGTAATTGTTTCATACGTAGAGAGAGTGAAAGTTTTTCTGTGGGGCAAAAGAGTGTTTTTTCTTGCTTGGTGTGTTCTAGAACGAAGAGCCGTGTCTCTCTCTCTTCTCTCTCTCTCTCTCTCTCTCTGTCGTTGGCGATGGGCGGAGGTGGGAGGGAGGTGGTTGTACGTGGTCAGAGCAGTGTTTCACTGAAGAAATGATTGTCAAGTTCAGAATGTGCAACCCTTCGGGTAATAATTTGCAAGTTCTTTGGCGTAGGTACGTCATCGACAATGTAACACGAAATCGAATGCAGTGGCAGGCCTGTTCGAAACGTAGCTAAAAAGTGCGAATGTTCATCGCGTAAAGCAGAAAAAAGACACGGTTTCAAGAAAAAAACAGTGACGGAATAAACATATTAGCTGAGATCTGTAAAGTTTACACTACTGTGAATGCATTCCGCTCCCGATATGCTCGTGTGAACATTTTACTGGATGTACATGTAAGGAATATGTGAACGTTTAAAGCTCGTTATTCACTTGCATACACGTATATGCGTTTATTCTAGTTTTCTTGATGAATTGCGTGAGTTTCTGGCGGAGGAAATGAAATAACAAGAGTGTGTTTTCCGTTGTGTGGGGGAGGGAGCGAAGGGCGAAGCTCCTTTGTCACACTTTTTAGTGTTCTGTTCCAGTTTATTCGGGCGCAGATGAGGTTTCAGAAAATGTCCTTCTGGTGAGGTTAGGTTCCATTTTTTAAAATAAATATTAATGCGTGGCGTGTGTGATAGACCAGTAGGAAATGCGTGTGGCTTTTTGGAGGAGTGAATATTAGGTACTTAGTGCGGAGGAGAATTGTTTTATGCTGTGATAAGTGTGATATGTGTTTCTGTTCGACTCGTGAGTGTTTTCAGTGAGTGTGTTGCGCAGTTTTTATTTCTGTTTTCGTGCCAGTGCCGTTGAAAAGACCAAAGCGAGTGTGGTTTAATAGAACATGTGAGATTGTTGCGTGTGCCTTTTTTGTGGTAGATTGCCAAGTGAGTTTGCACTGAGAGCTGAGGTTTCATAAAATGCCCTTCTGCAGAGGTTAGGTTCAATTTATTTATTTTTAATAAATATTAATACGTGGCGTGTGTGATAGACCAGTAGGAAATGCGTTTGTCTTGTTGGAGGAGTGAATATTAGGTATTTTGTGCGGAGGAGAATTGTTTTATGCAGGGATAAGTGTGATCTGTGTTTCTGTTCGCCACGTGTGCATTTCTGCGAGTGTGTTGCGAAGAAAAATGTGTGTTTTTCATTGCCAGTGATGTTAAAAATAGCAAAATAAGTGTGGTTTCATGTAGCCCCTGTGAATTGTCTATTGTTGCGAGTGCGACGTTTCTGTTAGATTGCCATTCTGTGTGTCCACAGTGACATGAGATTGAGAAAGTGCTTTTCTTATGAGCTTAGGTTTCATTTATTCCAAAATTTGTTACAAATGTAACTAGTGGCGTGTGTGATAGGGTAGTAGGAAATGCGTGTGGCTTTTTGGATGAGGGAATATTAGTTAATTTGTGCGGAGGAGAATTGTTTTATGCAGTGATAGTGTGATATGTGTTTCTGCTCGCCACGTGTGCATTTCTGCGAGTGTGTTGCGAAGAGAAATGAGTGTTTTTCATTGCCTGTGATGTTGAAAATAGCAAAACAAGTGTGGTTTCGTGTAGCCTCTGTGAATTGTCAATTGCTGCGAGTGCGACGTTTCTGTTAGATTGCCATTCTGTGTTTCCACAGTGACATGAGGTTTGAGAATGTGCTTTTCTTGTGAGGTTAGGTTTCATTTTTTCCAAATTTTGTTACAAATGTAACTAGTGGCGTGTGTGATAGGGTAGAAGGAAATGCGTGTGTCTTGTTCGAGGAGTGAATAGTAGGTTTTGTGTGGAGGAGAATTCTTTTTGCAGTGATAAGAGTGATATGTGTTTCTGTTCGCCACGTGTGCATTTCTGCGTGTGTGTTGCGAAGAAAAATGTTTGCTTTAGATTGCCAGTGATGATGAAAATAGCAAAATAAGAGTGGTGTCTTGTAGCTTCTGTGAATTGTCTATTGTTGCGAGTGCGACGTTTCAGTAGGATTGCCAGTGTGTGTTTTCACAGTGACCTGAGGTTTGAGAATGTGCCTTTCTTGTGAGGTTAGGTTTCTTTTTTTCAAAATTTGTTGCAAATGTAGCTAGTGGCGTGTGTGATAGGGTAGTAGGAAATGCGTGTGGCATTTGGAAGAGGGAATATTAGGTATTTTGTGCGGGGGAGTATTGTTTTATGCAGTGATAAGTGTGATATGTGTTTCTGCTCGCGACGTGAGCATTTCTGCGTGTGTGTGCGAAGAAAAATGTTTGTTTTTGAATGCCAGTGATGTTGAAAATAGCTAAATAAGTGTGGTTTCGTGTAGCCTCTGTGAATTGTCTATTGTTGCGAGTGCGACGTTTCTGGTGGATTGCCAGTGTGTGTTTTCACAGTGACCTGAGGTTTGAGAATGTGCTTTTCTTGTGAGGTTAGGTTTCATTTTTTCAAAATTTTGTTACAAATGTAACTAGTGGCGTGTGTGATAGGGTAGTAGGAAATGCGTGTGGCATGTTGGCGGTGCGAATATTATGTATTTTGTGCGGAGGTGATTTGTTTTATGCAGTGCTTGAGTGATATGTAATTCTGTTTGACACGTGTGTGTTTTTTTGCGAGTGTGTTACGCAATTAATTACTTGTGTTTGAATGCCATTGCTGTTGAAAAAGCCAAAGAAAGTGTGGTTTAATGTAGCTTCTGTGGATAGTTGCGACTGCCACGGTTCTGTTAGATAGGCAAGTGTGTTTTCGCTGTGACCTGAGGATTCAGATTATGATTTTCTGGTGAATTAAGGTTTCTTTTTATTCCATTATTTGTAACCAACATAATAAGTGGCGTGTGAGGTAGTCTAGGACGAAAAGCTTGTGTGTAGTTAGTGTTATAAAATTACGTGTGTAATTGTTTCATACGTAGAGAGAGTGAAAGTTTTTCTGTGGGGCAAAAGAGTGTTTTTTCTTGCTTGGTGTGTTCTAGAACGAAGAGCCGTTGTCTCTCTCTCTCTCTCTCTCTCTCTCTCTCTCTGTCGTTGGCGATGGGCGGAGGTGGGAGGGAGGTGGTTGTACGTGGTCAGAGCAGTGTTTCACTGAAGAAATGATTGTCAAGTTCAGAATGTGCAACCCTTCGGGTAATAATTTGCAAGTTCTTTGGCGTAGGTACGTCATCGACAATGTAACACGAAATCGAATGCAGTGGCAGGCCTGTTCGAAACGTAGCTAAAAAGTGCGAATGTTCATCGCGTAAAGCAGAAAAAAGACACGGTTTCAAGGAAAAAACAGTGACGGAATAAACATATTAGCTGAGATCTGTAAAGTTTACACTACTGTGAATGCATTCCGCTCCCGATATGCTCGTGTGAACATTTTACTGGATGTACATGTAAGGAATATGTGAACGTTTAAAGCTCGTTATTCACTTGCATACACGTATATGCGTTTATTCTAGTTTTCTTGATGAATGCGTGAGTTTCTGGCGGAGGAAATGAAATAACAGAGTGTGTTTTCCGTTGTGTGGGGGAGGGAGCGAAGGGCGAAGCTCCTTTGTCACCTTTTTAGTGTTCTGTTCCAGTTTATTCGGGCGCAGATGAGTGGTTCAGAAAATGTCCTTGGGTGAGGTTAGGGTTCCATTTTTTAAAATAAATATTAATGCGTGGCGTGTGTGATAGACCAGTAGGAAATGCGTGTGGCTTTTTGGAGGAGTGAATATTAGGTAACTTAGTGCGGAGGAGAATTGTTTTATGCTGTGATAAGTGTGATATGTGTTTCTGTTCGACTCGTGAGTGTTTTCAGTGAGTGTGTTGCGCAGTTTTTTATTTCTGTTTTCGTGCCAGTGCCGTTGAAAAGACCAAAGCGAGTGTGGTTTAATAGAACATGTGAGATTGTTGCGTGTGCCTTTTTTTGGTAGATTGCCAAGTGAGTTTGCACTGAGAGCTGAGGTTCATAAAATGCCCTTCTGCAGAGGTTAGGTTCAATTTATTATTTTTAATAAATATTAATACGTGGCGTGTGTGATAGACCAGTAGGAAATGCGTTTGTCTGTTGGAGGAGTGATATTAGGTATTTGTGCGGAGGAGAATTGTTTATGCAGGGATAAGTGTGATCTGTGTTTCTGTTCGCCACGTGGTGCATTTCTGCGAGTGTGTTGCGAAGAAAAATGTGTGTTTTTTTTTCATTGCCAGTGATGTTAAAAATAGCAAAATAAGTGTGGTTTCATGTAGCCCCTGTGAATTGTCTATTGTTGCGAGTGCGACGTTTCTGTTAGATTGCCTCTGTGTGTCCACAGTGACATGAGATTTGAGAAAGAAAGTGCTTTTCTTATGAGCTTAGGTTTCATTATTCCAAAATTTGTTACAAATGTCACTAGTGGCGATGTGTTATAGGGTAGTAGAAATGCTGTGTGGCTTTGTTGGATGAGGAATATTAGTTAATTGTGCGTGAGGAGAATTGTTTTATGCAGTGATAGTGTGATTATATGTTTATGCTCGCCACGTGTGCATGTCTGCGAGTGTGTTGCGAAGAGAATGAGTCGTTTCCATTGCCTGTGATGTTGAAAATCGCAAAACAAGTGGGGTTTAGTGTAGCCTCGTGAATTGTCAATGTGCTGCGAGTGTGACGTTTCTGTTAGATTGCCATTCTGTGTTTCCACAGTGACATGAGGTTTGAGAATGGGCTTTTGTTGTGATGGTTAGGTTAATTTTTCCAAATTTTGTTACAAGTAAAACTAGTGGCGTAGTGTGATAGGGTAGAAGGAATGCGTGTGTCTTGTTCGAGAGTGAATAGTAGGTATTTGTGTGGAGGAGAATTCATTTTTGCAGTGATAAGATGTGATATTGTTTCTGTTCGCACGTGTGAATTTCTGCGTGTGTGTTGCGA